>JABUQX010089883.1:20000-22711 GCA_015478945.1 Trachelipus rathkii
TTCGATGTTCTAGGGCTTAAAATCTTTCTCCCTACTACTACCATTATCTTGTGTTTTCCCTGCTACTGCTCCCCTAACGGAACAGATTTTCACCTCCTTTTTGAATATCTTACTACTTCTCATGAGACTGTTACTTCTTCCCATCCAAATGCTGATATTATCTATTTAGGTGATTTCAACGTTCCTCACACTGAGTGGTTGGACTCCTCTCATACTGATGCAGGAGGAGAGGAGGCCAAAACATTCAGTAATCTCAACGATCTGGAGTTAATAAAGAACCTACACCACATACCAGATCGTCCTAACCCAATTCTTGAACACGCTTGATTTATGTTTCACCACTACTCCTTCTCGATATAAATACAACCCATTTCCCTCCTATCGGTAACTCTGACCACATTCTTGTATTTTTTTAAATTTTAAAACTTTTTTCTCCAGCAGCTCCACCATGCCCCGCAAACGTTACTTTCTGGACTTTAATCGGGCTAATTGGGGGCCATTGCGTAGTTTCTTTGCTAACTATGCTTGGAGTGAATCTTGTTTGACTCGGAGGACGCCTTCGGTCACCCGCTGAACAGATGGGCCGTAATCGTTGAGGTAATGAGCGGGGTTCATTCCCCTCTTTAACTAAATCTTTTTCTCCACAAAATCCATGGTTCGATGGGGAATGCTACTCTCGCTCCATTCAGGAGAGGCATTGCGTATCGGGCTGGAAAAACTCTCGTTCTCCCAATAACTCTTACTAATTTCCATTCTGGTCGGAATCGTTGCAGGGCTATTATTCGACCGGCTAAGCGCGCTTTCAACTAAAAGAAAGTGCGACAACCTACTTGGCTATCCTACTGATAAAAATTTTTGGCCTCTTGCCAAAACATCTCTAATAACTTTTGTAAAATCTGCCTTTCCTCCACTTATTCCGCCTCTGACGGTTTCTGTACGCTAACTCTCCCTACTGAAAAGGCTTCTCTTCGGCCCTCCTTTTTTCATCTAATTTCCTACCCTGGAAACGATTTCCCGGCATCCCTCCTCTCTGCTTCTCCTCTCTCAGGTTTCTATGCCTCTTCCGTGATTACGCATGATGGGTGTATGGGATTCTGAGCTTATGAAGTCAGGAAGGGTAGTGGCCCGGATGGCATTCCTCGCCGTGTTTTGAGGGAGATGTGCTTCCGAAGCCCTGGCCCCTGTCCTCGATCAACTCTAACTCTCTATGCCTTATAATACTGTAACATTTCCTAGTGCTGGAAGCTGGCGCATAATGTCCAACCAATCCCGAAAAAGGGCAGCCGCTCTGATCCTCTAAACTATCGTCATATAGCTCTCACTTGTAATTCTATCTAAATCTTTGAAACTCTTTCCTTTTTAACTCTCATTTCCCTGGATATCTGGAGTCTCATTCCCTTCTTTCAGATCGCCATGAGATCATCAGTATGGCTTTCGACGCCCGAGGTCAACTGGTGACATATACTATCCTATGTTACTGATTTTGTCTTTTGCCCTTAGGGACTATGGGAGTCTTGTGTGGTGTGCACTTCGATATATCAAAGGCTTTTGTTCGAGTATGGCATGCGTCGCTACTTCCTCTATACTCCTCCTTGGGTTTCCTCCTTCTCTTTGCTTACTCTTGTCAAGTTTTCTCTCTGGTCGCTCCATACAGCACTCGTTGATGGAGCGACTTCTACCTCCTTTCCTGTTAATTGTGGTGTTCTGCAAGGTTCTGTTTTTATCTCCAACTTTATTCTTACTTTCATCAACGATCTTCCTCAGGCTGGGGTCTCTAACTCTGTTCACTTCTTTGCGATGACTTCACTCCTCGCATTCTTCCACTCATTTCAAATCTGCTCCATTTTTGCATCTAGAGATTGCCTCTGCGTCCTTCAGCTTTCCCTGATTCTATTTTTGCCGGACCTGGATGGGATTTCCGTGGGCCGCACAACCTGTGAAATTCAACTCTTTGAAACTCAACTACTTGTACATCTCCCTCTCAAAAACACCTCTAAACTTTCCTATCCCTTCTTCGACGGTCCTAACGTCTCACCTGTTGAAAACATAAACATTCTTGGTCCTGAACATAACAAAAAATTATCTTGAAACCTCATATCACAACGGTTGCTAAGGTGGCCTCAAAGAAACTGGGAGTTTCTGTTCAGTGCGGGAATTTTTTCTTCTTGACAGCCTTACTCCCAAGTTATATAAGGGCCTTTATTCATTATTGCATAGAGTAATGTTCTCACGTGAGGGGGGATCTAGTCCATCCTTCTTTTGGACAGAGTTTGAGTCTAAAGCTAAGAGACTAATTTACTGTCCCCTACTTCTAACCTCCTTGACCCTCTATCTCTGCCGACGTGACGTTTGGCGCACATATCTCTTTTCTATAGGTACTACAACGGTCGATGCTCAGAAGGAGTTGGCCAAAACTCGCATTCCACCTCCATTGCTTCGCCCTCGCAATACAAGGGGTGCCATGCTCCTAGCATGCCATTTTGCCGTGAGATTGAAATCCGTCAGACCGTTGTTTTGTGGTGATCTACTTCTATCCAGCCACACTTCCGTCCTGTGGAACTCCTTGTCATCTTTGGTGTTTCTTCTGTATTTAATCTTCCTCTCTTTAAAACCTATGTCTTGCGCACACCTGAGAGATTTTCGTTAGGCTTTGGGCTTGGTGTGCTTTCCGGTATTTTAATTTCCTGCCATCCCTGAAAAGGGCCAGCCCT
>JABUQX010089884.1:0-28820 GCA_015478945.1 Trachelipus rathkii
ACTTCCTTGATATTTAGATGACTTTATTGCACCAGATGAGTGGTGGTGTAACTTACGAATGTTACAGTATATATATTATAATATTATCTATATATATAGTATATATATATTATTAAATATTAATTATATATATATACTATAATATACTATAGAAGTTTTATAATAACTACTTAATATATATATTATATATAAATATATATATATATTAATATAGTATATAATTATATATACTAGTAATACTATACATCTATTAATATGTTATTTCCACTAATGTATTCTGGCAACTGCATTATATAAAGATCATAAGCAATATCAAGATTGGATCCACGTATAAACTGATTAAAGTAAAAAAAGAATACTAGATCAATATGTTATAATAAACAAGTTTAACTGGTGTTTTTTCACTATAGATCACTCACTAATATAATAATGAAAAAGCAACTGGGGTTACATGACCCACTAAACTTTATATGAAAGAACACGCAACTAGGGTTAGGCTTTCATCCACATTATATTAAGAAACAAGACAATGGAGAGTCCAGAAGATGACTCTAACGTAAAAAGAACAAGAGACTGACAATATATAAGAAAAAAGCATGATGCTGGGTTCAACTACATCCTCCAATATATCACGCAATGAAGCAAGCAGCATTGGAGTTGTCACCTTACACCACCAAAATAATGAAAGAACAAGCAACTTGGCGTTACAATGAAACGCCCTAAAATAATAAATGGAACAGGTACATAATATCCAATGAATAAATAATTACTGACCGAATGATATACGTAATAAGTAGTACTATATATATACAGTATGATTTTCTTATTGCTGTCGTTTTCTGGCCCGCGGAACTCGGGTAGCTATACGAGACGCGCCTACTAATCATAGGGAACAAACGACAACTCGAAAAATATAAAAAGAATCATATGTGCAGTGGCGCGCTGAGGACCCGCTCAGAGATACATAAGAACACTCAACAACTGGGTCCAGACTATATCTCCAACAATCTTAGAAAGAAACAAGTTATATGTGGAGGGAAGAGCGTCAAGTTCTATAAGAGGAACGATAAAAGAAACAAGCAATAGCAGCAGAAGTCACATCAGATTTATAAAGACTCGAAAAAGTAAAAAATTCCATCGAGTTAGCAGTGCCCACTTTATAATTATATTTAATATAAGTATATATATATATATATTATAATATTAATAGTAGTGTAAAAATATATATTATAAATTTAATACTAAGTATATATATATATTAATAATAATATCATTGATATAGTATCAATAATATTATATATATTATAAATATATATACATATTATATATATTATGATATAATAATATAGATATATTAATATATAAATCTTATTATATTATATATTAAATTATATAGAAGTTGCATCTTTTTTTTTAGAATATAATATTTTAAATAATATCGGAGGATATAATCATAAATTTTTATCATTTACTTTTTAGAATTAATATTTGATGGAATTTATTCATTCTATAAGATAATTATTATAATAATATAATATATATAATATATACTAATATTATAGTATATAAATAGTAATATAAATATAAGTATATTATATTAATATAATAATATACATATAATGTAATATATATATACATATATGATAGTAGTATCATATATATAGAAGATATATAATTTATGATTAATCTATTCTCAATAACTTCGCCAATATATAGATAATAATAGACTATAACTATATAGATAATATATTATATAATTAGGCTATTATATAGTGCTCACTATGATAGATATATAGGACATAACACTGTGTAGGATATATACTTATATATATATAGATATATATATGCATTTAAATATATATATATATTAATATATAATATCTATATAATATATATTATAATAGTATATATATTTATAATATATCTATATATATATATATTAATAGATATAATAATATTATATATTAACATTCATATATATTAATTAATATATATATTATATACTATATTATATTGTTATATATATAATATATAGTAGATATAGTATCGGGATATATATAAGCATACTATATAGTATTTCCTCAATGTATACTGGCTAACTGCATTAAGAACTAAGCAACAAGTGTGAGTACGATGATAACAGATGCTTAAGAATAAAAGATACTGACAATTAATAGTATCATAAAAACAAGTGATAACTATTCTAGGAGTTCACATGGACCCCAATGATTATAAAGTAAAAAGTAACTGGGGTAACGTGACACCACTATTTAATAAAGTAACTAAATAAGCAACAATATCTAAAAGTACAAACCTTTATGTTTTTCTTCAACTAAAGTCGTGACTCCTACGTAATAGAAATAAAGAGACTTGACATATATATAAGATGAAAGATGCACAGCTGGGGTCACTACACCCCAATATTAAAGAACATGCAGCGACTGTAGAGGTCAACCTACAACCATAATGAAGAAACAAGCAAACTTGGAGGTAAACATGAACCCAATAATGAAGAAACAGGAGCAATTCACCTGAAGTGCGTCAATTACGAGACCCATATAATATTTATATGTATATAGGTCAACTAGAGTGCTCACGGAGACCGGTACATATAAAAAACAAGAAACTTGAAAATAATAATACATATATAAAGAAACTTACCTATACAGGGATCATAAAAGTACCTTTTATTTATTTGGGGGTTTCAAATAAGTGGATGACGCATATGCTAAATTGAATAAAAGAACCGAACAAGGTCAAATAACCGCGGCAATATAAACGAACCAAGTAAATGGGTTAGTGATCCACTATCAACGAACAGAGAACAGCAGAAGCCAATTTAAAGACTTCGAAAGTACTAAAATCCATTAGAGTTACAGCATAGTGCGCAGTACACTATAAAAATTAGATATATAAATATTAATATTAATGATCATTAAAGATGACCTAATTAGTTATTAATATATATCATTAATATATATATTAAATACATAATAATTTAATAATATATATATATTTTTACTGCTAAATATTTCTTGCCTCTTGTATTATATATGTACCGTATATTATTTTCTATAATCATATAATTATATAACTTAATCATTTATATATACTTAACTATTAAGCACTATATATATAGCATATAGAGAGAGAGAGAAGTCTAAATATATAATATCATATATATATATATTATAATATATAAATAGTTATAAATAATATCCATATATATAATATAATATATAATAATATATATATATATATAATGTCATCATAAAAATTATATATATGACTACTATATCTCTATATATATATCATATATATATACACATACATTAACTACTATATAGTATATTAATATATTATAATATAGTATATAATATCTAATATATAATATTAACTATATATATTATATATATATGCATATAATATATATATATAGTATTATATAGTATATACTATTATAATATAGATATATATATAATCATATATTAAATTTATTATATTAATTATAATAATGATTAATATATTATATATAGATAATATATGTAATAATATGTATATCATATAGTATAAGTTAATTAAGTTTTATATATAGCTATATCATATGATTAGTATATATATATATATTATATTATTATAATATATATATATATATATAGAATATAAATAAATAAATATATACATTAATTCATAAATCATAACTATAGTATATATATATATATATATAATAATAATATATTACTTTAATTGCTGGGTTATTCACTGGCGCGAATCGTATCTTGTGCATTAACTTGTCAATTTTTAAATGATACACATCTGGGGGCAATTCTAACTTTAGAACTCACGGCCTTTAAGTGTACTGCAGATAGCTAATTCTACACAGACGTGCAGTGTGCAATGCGACAGAGTCAGTTGAACAGTTGACAGGCTAGGCAGGAGGCATGTGCACGAAGACAGTGTCAGCACACTTAGGATATTAAGTGGGGAGCGCATACTCGATGCTTATATTTACGTATTTAAGTTCATACACAAAAGATGATTATTACATAACGGTTTTTACCATTTTATCATTACTAATAGATTGTTAAAACCATTTTCTATAATTATTTTATTTTAAAAAGATATTTCACTATTTGTATCAACCATAGAATCGGTCAATGTGAACAACTCGAGACAAGTCTACCAATTGTCGTGCTTTGGAGGTTTCTAGATAACTCTTTGTATCTCTTAGAAGTGTCTTTTCGATCTATTTTTATTGTGTTCCGTATCTGTGTACTAATTATTAAAAAATTCGTTGTAGGACGCATAGTGAGGAGGAACTAAGTCCACTTGGGATTGACATCGTAGCACACAGGCGCCCTAAGGGATGACTTTAGATCTAAAGAATTTGATCCTCACTAGTGGGCTTTTGGTGTGTTCAGCGTGGCAATCGACTATCAATGAGTCAAAGATCGTCACATTCGGTTCAAAAATCCGCGGACAGGTGAATCAATAATGTTATCACAAAAGATTCACTAACGCAATTAGTCTCTCTAGATCTAGGCAATTTCGCAGGTCAGGTTTCTCGAGCTAGAGTCAGGTCGAGGGGCCAGTGACAGCCTCCACGAGAAAGGTGCGCACGAGCATAACAGCGCTATGGACAGGCACAGTAACAAGACAGACGTGTAGGACGAATTAAATTAAAGAAAAGAAACAACAGCTAGAGTGTCGACTATCTAAAATGCAATAGATATAAAAAAGAGATCCAGAACTGGTCATCCCTATATCCCTTCTTCATTTTTATCGTAACACATCATAGCAATCATTTGGTCAAATTGTATCGTCACAACATTAAAAAACGAACTACAGGTTGAAGCTTAGGGCTCCTACGATAGAGATCTTTCTTTCATGTTTATTTCACTACTCACTAAAAGCACACAATCAAAGAAAACTGAAAATATAGCAAGACACACTGCAGCTTGTGGGTCAGTCGTGTTGTACATACTACTGCCAAACCAAGTGAAAAGATGAACCGAAATCGACTGCGGGGTCAATAACCGCAAGTAGTGACCAGAGACACAGAGAAGCTGGGAGACGAAAAATCAATGATCCTCAAATACTATCAAGAACAGAGAAAATTAAACTAGCAGAATAAGCACAAATTTTAAAATAGTAACTACGAAATATAAGAATAGAAATCCTAACAATCGAGTATAATATAAGCAGTGAGCAACCTAGATTATAATTTAAAATAAAATATATTAAAATATAATATTAATCAAATGCTTGCTTTTTTTATATAGTAAGTAAAATTAGTATAAAGTTAAAAATAATAAATATAAAAGATAAGGTAAAATTATATATATATATGTTAAGTATATATATAATATTATCATTCTCGACACAACAATTTTTGGTTGGTAACGATCATATATATATATATACTATACAATACGTATATATGAGTGAGTATCTCACGCACTCTAGTTCCAACCATATCTATAGATACTAGAACTCGAAAGATATACAGCCCCGCACCACACCTAGCACCGGATGGAAGTTTACAACATGATATCGGTTCCTCAACTTGACAACTCATGATTTAAGGGGTGACGTAACCCTCGGTCGTACGACGAGGTTACGTGGCTATGCACCGCCCGGAGGCAGGTGTGGCCCCCAAGTAGGAGTAAGTGACCGTAGAACAATGAAGAACTTGGTATAACCTTTCTTGTAGTAAGCGTATCCTCGTGCTGAACGTGGGTAAAAGTGACACTAACGGCGCATATGGTGTTAGGGCTGTGCCCCAAAACACAGAATACATAGAAGATGTATCGAAATAATACTTTATAAATGTATGCTCGGTAAGCGAAGTAAGTGACGTTTAGCCTATATGGTCGTTGGGGCATGGCCCGCAAATAACCTTGAAAATGTCATATGAAAGGATGAAACTTGGTAAATGACACCTTCGTAATAAGATGATCCTGCGTGCAGCCGAGGTAAGTGAGAGCTCATGTCAATCGCGAGGGATGGGGGCTGTGTCCTAATCATTGGAAATTGAGCATAGGAAGGTGAACTTTGGCATAACCCGTATCTTAGGATGTTAGACATCGATACATAAGAGGTTATTCGTGTCGCTACGCTCCCATAGTGTAGGGCTTGAGCCCAAAACTTGAAAATTGACATGAGAATGATGAAATTTGGAGAGCACACAGAAGAAGAAAGAATATAATATGGAGTTGGCAAGCAAGAGCACCCGATTGTATCGCTAGCAGAAGATAACCCGTTTGCTTAAAGGGTGAAGACTGAACATTTCCTATTTCTCAAAATCATCGTTTCTTTATAGAAGTATAGCGGGAACTAGATTAAGTATGTTTGCTATTTTATTTATATAGGTTTCATTTTACATTTTTTCAATATGCTTAATATTTTAATTCAAAATCTTGTAATTTATTATTCAATTTTATTAATTTTTATTTATATTTTTTAAGTTTATTTTCTGTTTTATTGCTTTAACTCATCTATTTTGTTTTAGATTAAAATTTTTTATACTTTTCATGTGTATAACGTAAAAAAAAATTGCAGTTTTACACACCCTAAGAGCAATAAATCATAGAATCAACCACCCATGCTACCCCCGATCCCTCTGCCATGAATCTATTAGATCCTGACTGATTCAAGTCATATTTTGTATAACATAATACAAACGTTTTATTTCTATTTTTAATTCTTATTTTTGTTTTTAACGAAATTTTTTTTAACCAAATTTTATTCTTTTTTATGTATTATAATTAAAAAATTTGACTTTTTACAGCTCAATACAGCAGTAATCAGTAATATCAGAGACCAACCATCCTCTCCCTTCTCCGGCCTCCGCCCCAAACCTATGCCATGATTAACTTGATCTAATTTGTAACAGTCAACATTTCGAGGCATCAATTTTTGGATAAACATAAAAATACGATTTAATAAAGTAACACTTATAACATAACTGTACTAAGCACACCTAAGCTAAGAACATAACATGCTAACATATCTTTACGTACGAATAAACGTGCTAACCTAACAAAGTTTCCCTATCAATAAAAGTAATAAACCTCACATAGCATAACAAAATTTAACCTAATCCCACAGTATCAAGCATATCTTTTGCCACCGGAAGTTGCAAATGTCTACATTAACATGGTAATATATTTAAATGAAGGTAATATACATTCAATTTTTATAGATAACTTTTTCTGACCAAGTCGTGATAATTGTCGTTTTTTATAATAGTATAGTAACATTCACAAAATTTCCTATCACAATTAAGTTATTTCATAATCCCCAACAAATATTGCAAACATAACAAAGGTATCATGCTAACATACAAAAAGAAGTTCTTTTTGAATAAAATAGTCGTAGTAAGTGGTAATAGTTTACTGGATGGCTAAGAGCTAAATTCAGTAAACCAGTAAAAGTCAAACCACTGCTCAACCCTCCCTCCTCCGCAACTCCATTATCTATTGATTCAAGTCATATTTTCAGTATCATTTGTAAACATAACAAAAAAAAGGTTTATGTTTGACGCTACTAATATAAGGTAAAACGTCAACAATGTATTCATATAATATATCTTACATATCAAGACCTGACATAAGAATATTAATTAGACATGACTAAACCTAACATACCTTTAGCCCGAATAAACAGCTAATTTAAAAAGTATTACATACCTTAACAACATCGAATATAAGTGACTAAACATAGCGTACAATTAAACTGATAACTCTATTACATCTTTTTTTTCATACCGCACTCACAAAGTTGATTTTTTTTTTTTTTTTTCTTAAAAAATCCTGGGGCAAACTCGCCAATTATCATGTTAGAAAAATGCATGCATTAAATGGTAATTACTAGATGTTCAGTGATAAAATATGTTAAGCAATTTGTACGAATTATGCAAGCATTAGATCCTAAGCACCCGGCTTCAATATCCTCTGTTGCTACAGAACCACCAAATAAGTATTGGATAATATAGGTCATCACGCGCGCGCTCAATAGATAGCAACTACCTAAGTATAAAAGTATAACACACGACAAACTGGTGTTTAGAGTAATCATTAGTAACCTTACACAGAATAACAATCATCTAGCAGAGTCAAGTGACTCCTACGTAAAGAACAAGCAACTGGAATATTGACAAATAACTAAAAGAAACAAAAAGGTCTGCATGTGCTCACAATCACCTAAATAACATCTAAAGAACCAGAGCTATCCTTGGGTGAATACCTAAAACACTAAATAAAGAAGTAAAGAACATAGTGTTTATATCTGCGGTTCACACATGAGACGCAGTAACCCTATTACTATAGATGAAGTATAAGTCAGAAGCAATCACGTAGGGTACCAACAATCGCAGACCCAATACTCATCAAGTACACCAGCCGTCTCCAAACTTACGTGGGATCTGATAACGATGTATCTCGATCTTAATTGTTACTCAAGTCATATATATACAAGTTACATTGTATACATGCATGCAACACATAATAAAGAACACAGAGAATACAAGCTTGGGGTCATGGATTAGCAGTCCACACAAAGTTTGATCAATTTCAAAATGAAAGCAGAACTATAACATATCAATTGAGAGGTTTCAAGAAGTACATACCCAAATATGAGGAACTAAATAGTAAATGGTGGTATATTAAGACAGATCGCACTCCTATAACATAAAAAACGCACAGACTAAATAGCCTCAACAGGCAGATCAAAGTTTAAAGGACTGCGAAAAGTACACGCAACAATCACGAAAGATCCTCAATCGTTAGATTACTAAAGTTCCACGCACGTTAACGCAAGAGACTAAATTCAATGATAAAATATATATATATATATCTACATAATACGTAACTATTCACTAACTTTTTCAATAAGCATTAATCTAACTTAACATATCTAAATTTTAATTTATATTAAATCATATCAATTAGGTTAATAATAATTTATATATAACGAAAATTTATCATATTATGTTAATATATATAATATATAATGCTTACGTGAATATATTGACCCATATATTCCAAATAAAATTACATAACTATAGATTTTTTACATTAATAAATAGGTAATATTTATACATAAAGATATTTATGCATATATACTAAAACGATTACTAGACTAATCATAAACCCTCTTACGTATTAATTGCATAATAATAAACATAAGTCATAAGTTTTGGACACAGTATCGATGAATATATTCATAATAGATTGGCACAGTACGGATAATATATCATTAGTAAATGTGTATTTAAGTTATTACTGATATATACTCTAAATTAAGTAAAGTTAATATCAGTAAAGTTCTAGTTAACATCAGACCAACTGACCATCCATCCCCCTCCTAATGATACTGATTTAGATGTACTATTGATATCTATATTGAAATCTCTAATATCGATATAATATTTAACCCTAGATGATATTCAATCTATTTCGGTTTTAACGACGGCTTCTGCTCGACTATTAATAGTTAATGTGCGTTTTATATAGTATAATATAATACTGAACAAATTACGAAATACATAATGCTAATCATGTATAAAAGAGATAAGTAAATGAATTAAAGCTCTTATTACATAAAAGGAAGCAAGACCCTTAAATAGAGATAATAAATGTGGTGGTGTGAAGTAAAATGTTCTGGAGGTAATTAGAAACACAATCTCTTAGAAACGTATTATTTATGTGACAGCTTATACAAAGTTCCATATATAACAACAGTAAGTAATATTATCATTGCATATCAAGATCGAGTAAATCTAATATTAATGTTAGTGCATACAAAAATCATTACTACTACTACTTATTTCCAACATATATATCAGCAGCAAAATAAGCAAGTATTTATTATAACAATAATCCCTTACAAAGTCGTCACATCACGATTCAAAGGATTACACAGTATCTAGAACTAGGATAATATTAGATACTTACTATATATTCATTACAAGTGTCAGCATACAATATTTATAACTATATATCTTTTGAAACTTAAGCATAAATCATAGACTTTACGCCACAATATATTCTACATTGTTCAAACATTCACATTTACTCTTCTAATTATGTATATACCTGAACTTATAACTAAAATATACTAATATTCTAATGTAACATGAGAACAAGAATCATATTCCATTAAATGGAGAATAAACTCTACTATACCCTGAGAAAGATCTAGTAAGCCCTGAAATCTCCTAACGTAAATAAATGCCTTAAATTACAATGTGTACAGCCTATCAAAGACAAGATATTTTTATTTCAATATTTATATATTAAATAATCAAATTATAATCAGTTAAGTACTACACATAGATTATACAATGATACGTAGTTAAAGTAGAACTATAATACTCTAATTCAAATTTTCCTTAACATAGTGTCTCTATACACTAATAATCTAAACTAATACTCCACACACTTTGAAGCATCAATTGAGGGTTACAAACTTAGAGACATTTATTAAGACAAGAACATAGCAGCAAGCTGTCACGTGATAGAACCAATTGTACGTGATAAACATTTCACAGATCGTGGACATGGATTCTATACTACAGGAAAAGATGAGCGGCACTAAAATTAATACATAACAATTGTTTTAAATATATATTACACTTAACCAACAAATATTATTTTACAATCACATCACCGAACATTAGTTATTATTATTAAGATTTTATATCATTATTATTGGGACGATGTATATATTTTGCAGAATTATCTCATGATAGATCAAATATTAAGAAAAAAATCTAACTGATTTTTAAGTATTTTATTATAATAATCAATTCTATTATAATTATTGATTATTAAAATATGACAAAAATATCTCATAAATATTATATATGAGTATAATCTCTCATTTATTTATATGTATTATAAAGTAATTAATCTAATAATATCATATTGTAGTCTTAAGTGATCACCTTATAAGTATCATATGTTACAGTAGTATAGTACTTTGTACATATTATTCATATTTTAAGAGAAAATGCTGAATATTATGTTCAATTATTACTTTTTCTTATCTCTCCATCTAATATTATAAATAATATCATTACATGATTAGCTAGCTTTTGGGAGATTGCTACAGAGTCTAGTCTCCACGAATTAATGAGATGAAGTACAGCAGATTGGTGGTAGTAGTAGACTATGATTAACACACTCAATTACTAATAAGAAACAAAGGGTCAACTAGGGTAATAACTCGTAGACAAAAGAACATACAATTCAAATAATAAACTATAGAAGCAGCAGATAAACACTTAGAGGTAACGATACAGGATAATAGTCACATACACAAAGTAACTGATTATATCAGTAAGTAACTACATAACTGCATCACAACAGGTAATTACCGCCAGAATCTTCACCTACAGAATGCAAAATAATAATATAATATGAAATCAGTTGTGAAAATAATAATAAAAAAAATAGAAAAGGTGTAAATGTCTGGTGGTGACAATGCCAAAATTAAACTTCAAACAGGCGATGGGCAGCGATGAATATAACCTAACGATAAAGTATTAGTTGTGGCAAGATATCAACTAAGTAATGTCATGTATTGGCATTTTGGGGTTATCTTTATGATTTAATCAGTCGAAAATGCCCAATTATTTTTCAACGAATGCAATCAACTCAATCAACATAATCCTAGAATCTTCTAATCTTACTAACAGAACATATATAAGGCGCATCGATGTACCTACACGATTAAAGAAAGGGCTCGTCAAAATTTTGTGGTAAGATTTTATGTATGTAACTCCTTTACCGGTGCTGTGTAGGTGCGGTGCATGGGAGTAGTCTTATAGTGCCGTTGCGGGTGGAGACGATGCGGACATCAAAGCCGGGGTCAACGCACTCAATATTATCGGAGAAATAATAAAGATAATTATACCATTTACTATTTATTTAGTAAAGAAAAATTCATTATGAATTTTGTATTTAATTATGTTTAGTGGCGGTTAGGCTTTGTTAATTTTTTATTTTTATAATAATTTATTGGTTTTCTTGTTTTCTTTATCTTTAGTACCCATTTCCTGCTTCGTATAATACGAACATTTATCAGACTTTCACTTGCTGCAACGCACTTAATTAAAGTGCACACGGTTGTAGCCCATAATATCATAACTATCAGAATTTTATATTCGCTAGAAGTCGGCACTTAATAACTTACGTAACAGTAAACTTGAGACTGAAATAATCCTTTCTTTAAAAAAAAACAGGCTAAAAAAAAAAAATACCTGTATATGTTAATTAAATAATATTTTATGCGAACGAATATAGTTCATACTTGTGGTTGACTAAATATAAGCTCATTGGCATTCTTAGCTTGCCGTATATCGAACCGATCATCATATCAATATACCACGTGTTGTACTTGAATTGAAGAAGAGAATATAGAAAGAGAAGAAGAGAAGAAGATAAGAAGAGAAGAATAAGGAAGAGATAGAAGAAGAAGAAGAAGAAGAAGAAAAATTTTTGTAAAGAGCTATTTCATTAAGAGAAAGCTGTTTAAATGTAAGCAATGATGATAACACGTGGTTGTGGTATCAAATATACAAATAGCGATTAAACACGTGTCGTTGGTTGTGGGTGGACTGTATACCAGAAGATCCAAGAATGCCGACTTAAAACGTATTATGTTGATCGAATCACTGCTAAAAATCATGATTGAGAAAGCGTATCAAACAAAAAAATATTAAGCATAGCTAAGTTATAGCTAAGTTGAACCCTTCACTGTCCGATTCCTGTGGAATCAGATAGACTCACGTGGTGCGTATTAGCATGGTAATGATTAACAGAGAGCGATGGTCGTAGATGCAGGGGTTGGCCACTTTGCATACCATGCGCCAATTTTTTAACAGCCGAGAGTTCAGATGCCGCTTATATATAATATATTATAATAATATATATATATATATATATATCATAAAGATATTAATATATATATTATATATTATTATATATTATAAGATATACATTATTATATTATATATATATATATAGTATATTTATTCATATATTAATATATATATTATCGATATATATAATATTATATATATTTCTATAACAGTATCAGAAATCATCGATAATATGATTCTCTAATTAATTAATATACGTGCCTAATTTTCTCTAAATCTGTCTATACTATATTGATAATATATAAAAATGAAATAATTTAATACCATATGATAGAGGCTAAGAAACTCAATTAATAGATATAATCACAAAATTTAACTGATGATTATTAGACTGTACATTATGTTTTTATTTACAAGGTAATTTAAAATCATGTTTATTCAAATATGAGTTTTGACGGGAAAATATATTGAATTTGAGAGTCGACGCAACAAATAAAATGCATAAATCACATATGCATTTTAGTATACATATTCTATATTCTTGCAAGATTTAACAATTCTGGACATAGAACAAATGATTGTTTAGTTTTCATTTATAATTGTTATAGAAATTAAGTCTGCAAATGGACTTTGTTAAAAATAAATATCCTAAAGGTAGCGTAGCAATGAAGCCCTTAATAATATATCAAAAATGCGTCCACGTTGGCGCATGCGCTATAGGATTGGCCACCTTATCGTAGAAGCGTAATGATAATAAGGTCTTTATATTAATAATTAAAATGAATATGTATACAAAATGATAAGTTGAGGGAGTCGATATAAAACATAACAAAACGCTCTATCCTAAAAAATATGGATTCATACATGAAATGTATGTAAAATACTGTTGGATTACAAAAGAAAAGAAAAAGAAAATATATACTAAATACAAAATAAATCAGATATGTATATATTCATTTAATATTATATCTATTATATATTAAATTTATATTACTATAATATCATAATTAAAGTTGTAGTAAATCATACATTTTAGAGGTAGAAATAGATTTATATTAATAATTAAGTTTAATTTCTTTAGAATTGAATATATATAGAATAAGAATTTCTATATTTTAACTGAATATAATGATAATTATAGAAATAGTATTAAATATTATTTAGTGTATACATTTATTCTATTTCTAATAGCTTTTTATTTTTATATAAAATCTGTATTACAAGTAATTAGTCTAGATTGAAATATGCAAAAGTCATACACTTTAGGATAGGATTATATATATTCCAATATATATATAAGTGCTAGTATACATTAGATATATTAGGAATGTATAATTACTATTTAACACAATATAAGCCTTATACACATTATATTTACTTTTGATTATACTTACACTCACACGGGGCTAGAATGCCTAATACCATAGAGAAGGGGGTGTATATTACATTCTGGTGGATTTATCAGTGCATTAATCATTTATATTACATCAACATAAATTATTATTCATAGGCAGTCGTTAAGGTAATGAGTTCTTAAATTATTTTTTTACTAATACACTATCTAATAATGGATTTTAAGATTATTCTGGCGTCGGTAGTCTTTTCTTATCGAGTCTCTCTCTTGTTCCTTCAGTTTTTTGTTCAAGATTCACTGAAAGGTTCTTTCGCATGAGATCGGCATCAACAAGACGCAGCTTGTTTTGTAGTGCGTTGAGGCATTCACTGAAAAAAAAATATTAACTTTTGTTGTAGGAATTTAATTTCGTTACCAAATGATAATTTAAAATTCTTATGCTACACGTTAATGCCAATAAGAAAGTTGTGTTAAGCTCATTTACAAAGCTATCTTTTCAAGATCTTGATACTTTAAAGAAAAGTGTATAAGGATAGTTAGATGAAAAATGTTTGTTCATCCTTATTCATTTCAACAGAAAAAGGACATTTTGAATTTGTAGATTTATGAAACTTACTAAAGGGATAATGTTAACTTTATTTATGATTTTAAGGATTCCTTTTAATATAAATTACTCTGGTACTTTATTTAAGGAGTTGCCTGTGAGGATGATGGAAAAAACTATTTGGTTATGCTTATCGAAAAAACTTTTTGGCGCTATATCACGGTGTATGTTAAATTTCTAGTATCAAAACCTTGAATTTGGTAATCGATGTAAAATTTTGATGACTTTAGGCGTAACTGCAACGAACTATTGTTAATAAATTTAAGTATTAGGTGAAAAGTTATTCTTCGGTATGGTTATATACTTTTAATTGTTTCATTTAGTTAAAACCTTTACAAAACTAAAAATAAAAGTTGTCTATACGAGCATGCTAAAATTTCCTTTAAACATTTTGAGTGATAATGCTAAGTATCTTCCTATTTTAAATTTGTTAAAATCGATTATACGCAATTGATAATTTGGTAGTCGTCTTTTATCATTATCCCAAGTAGAGAGGAAAGCCAGTAATTTCGATCGATTACGCTAATATTTCATCTCGGCCATGTTTATCGCAGTGTAGAAAATTTTCTTTGTAATTATATATATAGTTATTAGGTATTGATCTCTGACACTTCAAATGGTATGCCATCAGTAAACTTTATCCTAACCAGAGCTTAAAAGCCGCTCGGCTAGAGCCTAACCTAATATATTAAATTTGTGGAAGACCCTCCAGCGTACGCCCTAACCTAATGCATTTATGAAAGGGTCGTACTAAGGCCCGCATAATAACCTTTAATTTCTGGATAAAAAGAAAGCACTCTCAAAGTACGATTCAACGTAATGTATTATTGAAAAGTGGCCGAACTATGCCTCTTATACCTAATATATTTGTTGAATTCCCCAGTATGCCTTTTATCTCTAATTGCTTATGGAGGGCGGCCTCGAACTATATTCTAAGTTATACATCGTCTTCGAGCGGCGCGAAAAAAACGCTGCTTTTAAAAACTTACCTTCATTAATTGTAATGTGTTTTCTCGTTAAGATCTAAAAATTCGAAAACTTGTGTTACTGTTATCTCTTAAACCAAAGAGTACATTAAATATGAACCTTTTTCGTACCAAATACGGAGCCGGTTAAACGAATAACCTTCTGGAAAAAGTATAAATATTTATACAACTATTAATTTTACAGCGAAATTGAAACTTCATTAACTTGAATAACTTCACAATAGTTATCGAATGTTAAACATCTTTTCCGACAAAATTAATTTAAAATTACCTAAGAAAGAATAGACTTCGGCACATATGGATCCTATATGTAACACATTCATTTTAACACTGAATTCCAATATGGCTTCTTCTTATTTAACAGTTATATAAATATGGTGGATTATGGGCAGTATGGGTTTGGTTGATATACATATATTGATATATCGAATTTAATATCGTTTTTGAACTGAATGTTTTTTCTCAAAATATTTGGGTACTGATCTACAGTTGAATAAAAAAAACCTAGCCAAAGTTGTTTGGCTAACTGAATATTTGAAAAAAGTTTCAAAAAAATATTTTAAAAAAAATTTGCAACATTTTACTCAAAAATTAGACCAGAAAATTCAAAGTTATGGTTAAAAAAAAAGTTTTTAAAAATTAATTTTTATACATTAAAATAATAATAATAATAATAATAATAATAATAATAATAATAATAATAATAATAATAATAATAATAATAATAATAATAATAATAATAATAATAATAATAATAATAATAATAATAATAATTTGGCAGAGATTATCTGGTCTTGAAGTGAGAATGGATGGAAGAACGATGCAGAATTCAGTTGGGTAGTTTTAATCCCAAAGAAAAATTTATAACTGAAATAATATACTCAAAGAGATGTTATGTTATAAAAAATTCATTTAAAGATGAATATTAGTTATAAATAAATTGGATTTAGAGATAGCTATGTTCACTTACAAATGTTGCTATGCTGCAAGATAAATTGGAGGTGACTGACCTAAACTACACAATCACCAAAGTAAATGTAACTAATAATTCTGCCTCTTATTCAAATATTCAAATATCAAAATATTAGACTAGCCTATGGAGTAACAAATTTTAACAATGAATTTCAGTGGTGAAAAAAATTAATAAATAATGAAATAAAATGTAAAAAAATGAAAACTGAATATATAAAAAATGAGATTAGTTTATATATATTTATATTTACTATGATAAAGACAAAAGGTTCTGGATTTCATTTATAGTTAAAAAAAAAAAAATTTGTAAAATCAACAAAAGTTTTGGATTTTATAAGGTAATTCAAGTAAAAATATATATAGCAATTTTCTGCCCTAATAGACAAATAATTAGAGTTTTGTAACTTAGAATTAGAAATATAAAATGGGAAATGGATGACAGCAAGTTGTAAAACTGAATTGATTGCAAATGTGAAGCTAGTTGTAAAACTGAATAATTTGAATAGTGAAGTAAGCTGTAAAATCTATGCTTATCGCCGTCACATAGAGAATATGATAAGAAGTAAAATTTGGGTTTCAACTATTATAAAAACTTTAAAATTAAATAGAGTTAAGGCAGAAGGTTTAGATTTTTTTTTATATACACTTCAGCCAAATAAGAAGGAAGATTTATAACTAAGAAAAACAACCAGATCTCACCTTGTTTTATTAATGTAGTGCACATTCTTAATAGACGTCGCATTTATGCCTAAATGACGTTTTAGGATTGATTAGGCTTTTTAGGAATTGAAATCAGCGAAAAGTTTTTTAGCTGTTAAAACATAGTTTTAAAGATCTTCTATTACAAAATGGATTATACTTTCCGAATCAGTGGCATGAAAGCATACAAAATTTCGCCTCTGTTGTTGTAGTCCAGCGGCTTAGCCTAATATCATAATAAAAAAGAACAAGGCCTTCGCCTCGTGAGAAGAAAAATTAGTCCAAAGTTTAAACAAAAAGCATGCTTTCCGGTCGCATGAATACTCAAATCGAATGGAATCGTAATTCTTGAAACAATATTTGCAGCAATGTTTAGTAACTCTGAACCAAAGAAATAGATATGGAAATATTTACCTAGAGTATAACTCCCATTCTTAAATTTAAATATTAAAATGTGAAAATAAACTAATACAATTATAAAATTAATTAATTAAAAGATTTAGTTAAAAGTTTAATAAATGCATTACCAAATCCTATATTTATGCTCATTGTTACTGTTGCTTTATCCATTATATTATATTTATGAAATTTAAACACCTTATTTTATTATTTTACTTCTTGGCATCAAAATAATTGAAAAAAGTATTTAAAATTAACTAAAAATATTATTATAGGAAAATCATTATATTCTAAGAACGAGGGAGGTTATGTTCAAATTATTTAAATTGAACAAAAGAATCAAGTTTGGCCAAAAAAAAAAATTTTTTTTTTTTTTTTTTTAAATTATATGTTAAATGAAAAAAAAAATAAAAAAAAAAAATCTACTTAAATTGTACTAAATAAAAAAAAAAAAAAAAAAAAACCATAAAATTAATTTATAAAATATAAATGCACTTCAATTCTATTTAGTCTTAGAATTTTAAAATATAGTAAGTTTTAAGAGCAGCATTCTTTTCAGTCTGTCTCAATGCACCGTTATGGTTTTGTTTCTCAGGAATGGAGGCAATTATTAAATATCTTTCAACATGGCATTCTAAAAAATATGGCACTTTTCCTCTATCAAATGGGAGGAGGTTTTCATTCTTATGCTTAAGCTTTAATTTATTATCAAAGGAAAATTTAGAGAATTGTGAACACCCTTTCAGATATTCATGATGATGGTTTTTTCCCCTTTGGCTAATATTTAAGACACAAGTATTTTTATTATTATTTGGTATAATGTTTGAATTTGGAGATGGGGCAAAAATTGTGGCTATTACATATAATTTAGTATCAGATTTATCAGGCTTAAGGAAATATGGTCCTGGGAAATAGCTTGAAATTTTTAATGGTTTTGTGTAGAAGCATGGTGAAACAAAGGAGTTTTATACTTTTCAGAAGCTTTATGTGATCTTTTTTCTTCAAAAACAGAAAACTTTTTGCAACTTTTTTCTTTCACATAGGAAAGAATCTAACAAAGATATTGCTACTGTATTGTCTTGATTAATGGGAATTGATTGTACTTGAATAGGTCCTATACAGTAATTACCACAAAGTACATTATGCAAATTAAAAATGAATTCTGTAGTTAATGTAATACTCAAGGATTCAAAGGTAGGGATATATTTACATTTGGATTTGGTATTTACTGAACTATTCTGTACAATAACAAATTTAACTCCATTATTCATATTGGAAATAAGGTCAATTACCCCAAGTATAACTTTACATGTGTCCCACTGAAGTACTGAAAATTTAACAGTGAGGGAAGGGGATTCAAAATATGGATTTAAAATCAATTCACACACTTTGGGGAGGTTAAGCATAAATGGTTGCAGTCTCAAGCAATAAGGCTGAAGAATGAGAGGAAATGTATAGCAAGAGTATGGTAGGCCAACTTCCTCAACTGTGTTTTCTTCAAATTTTTGAGAAGAGGGAGCAGGGGCCTCCTTTATTTCTGAGGAATGTTCTTTAAACTCAATCATATTCAATGATGTGTCTTTGTTGCCCTGGTCATATAACACCTCCTTAGCACTATCTAAATTCTCATTTACTTCATCATCTACAATTTCGTTACTCAAATTACACTCAATCCCATCTTTCAACTCACTTACTAGCTCAACATGAGATTTTGACCCTGAATGAGGAATCATGTTATCTGTATTAGAGTATATATGGGGTGTATTGAAAGATTGTTCCATTGTAGCACAATAAATGATTGCAAGGATCTCTTTACATTTACTTTGATAGTCAAGACACAAATTATATTCCTGTGCAAACTTATCAGCATCAAATTGTTTGGAAAATTGGATATCTTGTATTTCATTATCCAAATATTTTAAAGATTTCTCCTTATCTTCAACCATATATTTTATTTTATTCATTTCCACTAAGGATGTGGGAATATTGGTTTGCATTTTACTTAACTCTAAGGTAATGTCTCTTCGGATGAATTTACGTTTTAACATTAAAAGGTTTAAACTAGCCATATTGAAAAGAAAAAACTTATAAAAATTGGAACTAATAAAATCTGAAACATGTACAGTATGTTAATACAGTTTTAACTAACTTTTTTTTGTTTTGTTTTTTTTTTATATATGATATGAGTTTTGATGAAACTTAATGATCGTATATTTCAAAGCTCAGAAAAAAAAATTAAACTTTTATATTTTTAACTTGTATTTTAAAATAAATGAAAATGATAAGCTTATATTATAAAACTCTGAATCAAAAGAGTCCAAATACAAAAAGAAATATTTTTTTTTTTTATATTATTTATTTATTTATTTATATATTTTTTATTATTATTATTATTTTTTTTTTTTTTATCAAATTAAAATATGAAACAAACTTTCGAAAAAAAAAAATATGAAAAAATGGTTTTAAAAAAAAAAAAAAAATTGTAGGCCAAATTTTTGACTAACGTCTGAAAAATATTTGGACGAAAGAAAAAAAAATTTTTTGCGAAAAATATTTTGACAAAAAATAAAATCGTTGACTAAAAACAAAAAAACTCGAAAAAATTTGAGGAACTTTTAACAAAAAATTGTAAACAAAACTTTCGACTAAGTATGCAAAATTCTTAAGTGATTAAAATAAGTCATGCCAAACATATATGGAATGAAAAAAAAAATCGACCACAAAATTTTTATATTAAATTCATTTTTAACTTTAAAAAAAAATAAAATCATAGGCAAAACTTTCAACTAAGGTTATGGAAGCAACAAATTGTGCTTGCACATATAAAATATGCAAAAAGTTTGAAAAAGAAAATATGTGAAAATTGTTTCGACCAAAAATAGGTGTAAAATCGTAAAAAATGGTCACCAAACTATTCGCGGAAAATTTTTTTGGAAAAAATCAAATTTAAGAAAAAAATGTATTTAAGTTTGCTTAAAAAGATAAATTTTAAACAAAATACAAATATAAAATATGGTTATGGGTTTTATATAAAATTATTAATTGGAAGGATTCACAATATTTAAAAAAAATTTTTTTTTTGCGTTATTTTTAACGCAGATTCCAAGTTTTCAATCAAGCCCAGATCAATCCTTTTTAATTACGCCTTGCCTGTCCTGCTCACGGTCGCCAGAATAAAAAAAAAACCCTAGCCAAAGTTGTTTGGCTAACCTGAATATTTGAAAAAAGTTTCAAAAAAATATTTTTAAAAAAATTTCAAACATTTTACTCAAAATTTAGACCAGAAAATTCAAAGTTATGGTTAAAAAAAAAAGGTTTTTTAAAACTTAATTTTTATACATTAAAAATAATAATTTAATAATAATAATAATAATAATTAATAATAATAATTAATAATAATAATAAATTATCAGTAATTACAAACACAATTCTTCATTACTTGTTAATAAAATTTAGTATACAACAATAATAATAATAATAAAATTTGGCAGAGATTGATCTGGTCTTGAAGTGGATGGATGGAAGGAAGGAACGATGCAGTATTCAGTTGGGTAGTTTTAATCCCTCTGAAAAAATTTTATACTGAATATATTTAGCAAGCTAATATACATTTGTCAACTTCTTTAAAAGGTCATAATTTATATACTTGGAAATGAGATAGGCTCTGGTTATAAGAAATGTTGCTTGCAAGAAATTAGAAGAGTGAATTGACAATACACTAAATCACCAAATTAGATCAACACAAACAAATTCAGCAATACAATCTGCTTAAACTTATCTCAAATACAAAAGTACTAGGCACACAAAACTATTTTACTTCTTACCTTGGGAATCCCGTTACATGCATCCACCTTAAAATGGTGATCAGAGAAAAATATTTTTCATTTCAAAATCCAAAATATTTTTGGAGGAAAAACCGTTTTTATAAAAAATATTTGAAGTAAACAAATCTCCCCGTAATTTAGCTGGTGGAAAAGAACAGATTTTATATTTAATTCAATATATTGCAAATCACCACAATGCCTAAAATGGTAAAAATGTAAGCAATATTTTCAAATATAAGTTGAGATATATAGTATTTAGTTAATAATTATTGATGGAGAAATTATTTGTAGTAATGAGAGTTAAGAATAAACACCTATTAACCACGGTCGGTTCGGCCGGTGAACTCGAGCAAGAAAAAAAATGTTTCAAGCCGAATTTTAAGACTCCACAAAAATTCAAAAAAAAAATGTTGTTATACACCATCTTCATATAATTCTATTATATATATTATAAGTTATGTTTATATGGATTTATAGATTCGAATAATATCTATATAATAGTTAATAAAAAAATATATATAGTCGAATTTTCTTACCTCATAGTACAAAATACAATTGTATATAGGCCTCTGACGCATAAAAATGATTATACTATATAATATATCTTAATATTTTACAAAATATATATATAAAATATATTTATTTGATATAAAATAATGTAGTATATATAGTATATATATATTAATGAAAGATTATATATGATTAAATTTATAAATATAAATTGCTGATTATGATTATATATGACTAAATATGTTTTAAATTACACTGTATATATAATATAGAAATCTAATTTATGCAATGAGCCATAGGTATATAATATGAATAATAAATAATAAATGAAGTCAATTAATATAATCTAAGTATATATAATATCCATCTATATATAATATAAGTTTAAGCCTATTGGCTTAGCTATAAACTAATATTATTCTTAGATTATATATATTATATAATATAAATTTATAAAATAATAAATAAATATTTTATTTATTCATAGTTTATATTATTTTTATTATATTTATATATATAGTGCTGGATTTATAAGCAATGAGACGAAAAGACCGTACTTTGCGAAGATTATAGTCAATATCTAAACGAAAAAAGACAACGCTATGTACTCTCACGACTTCACTTAGTTAATTATATCATATTTGTTATCACCTGTCGCATACTTAATAAAGACAACCAGTTTCTGCTGTAAATCTATTCACTATTCTTTTACAAAATTTTGATATATTATTATATACTACGTATAGGAGAAGTTGAAGTTGTACTTTAGTATAGATAATTTGAATAATCAATACCGTAAATATGTTATGTTTAGCTGGTTATATAAACATGGTATATTTTTAAGTAATACTATCATTATATCACATTAAAAATAAATGTTTTTTTTATCAATTGACTAATATAGTAATTAGATATATATTTTTTATTACGCGGGCGTTCACCCCTAGGGCTCATTCATGACCTCTACTCCATTAGTTATGTTGTATATGAGTTACCTAGCGCTTTATAGTATACCTTTATAATATTATAATAATAAAAATAAAGATAACAAATGGTATTTTAGTTGATAGAATAATAAAAATTAGTCCATAAATGAGTTAAAACTATAAGTCTAGCTATTCACCATTCTCAATGTAAAATTATGTTTTCATCTTGGAGGACCAATAAATAACATTCACATAATATAATTTCATTATTAATTAATACATATCTATTATGATGAATCCAACTATGGTGGTATCCTTGTAAGCTGATAAGGTTTTCAGGTATCATATGATTGAAAATATTATATTTATAAACCTAGTAGTTATAATAATTAAAACTCACCTTAGGGTCTTTAAAAATTTATTATAAATATATAGTGAAATTGTCCAAATTTATAAGCTTTTTAATGACTAATGATAAAAATATTAAATTAAATTAAAATTAGATTATCAAAAGACTTTAATAAATATATAATTAGCACTATATACTATATATATATATATATAATATAATATATATATATATATATATAATTACAAAAAATTCGAAAATTTATGCTCTAATATATTTTTAACTAGGTATTGTCATATATATCCCAGTTTAATATTAATATTTTATATTGAAAATTTAATATCTAAAAATGAGCAATATTACGGTGGTTTTAGGCCTTCTTGGCTATCAAAATCTTGAAAAGTTACTGCGATAAAATACTAAATAAATATCTGGCGAATATATAAAATTATGGAATATATTATCTTGTCGTTGATATACGGTTTCGTTAAACTAAGACCCCACAAGTAAATTCTAACCTTACCGCATAATATAGTAAGATAATATATATATATAATATATATCGCTAAGAAATAATTTCATGTTACCAATATAACTTATATATATAACCCCACGATAACTATTTGGACGATAATTTATCGCCGATAATACGTGATTCTGATTAACTTAAGACATCCGATAATAATCATTTTTATCAAAAATAATGTGGGATATATATACGCATAAGTAACTTTTTTTATAAATTTAATATGTAATATATATATATATTATATTATACTATATATATATATATATATAATATATATTAATTAATATAATATTATATATATATATATAATATATAAAATATATAATATATATATATATATTATTGAATATATATTATTAATATATATAATAATATATATAATAATATATATATATATTAATATAATGAATATTTATATATATATATATATATAATTATATATATAATAATTAATATTAATAATTAATACTTAATATATAATATATATATTAATAATATTATATATATATATATATATAATATATATGATATATTAATATATATATATATATATTAATATAATATATAATATAATACTAATAAAATATTAATATATCATAATATTAAATACCCTTATTAAATTTACCGTCAGGTATAAAAAAGGTGGTAAGTTGTGTGATGCCAGTTATGACTAAACATTAAATCCACTACCGATTCTCCCACCATAATTTTAACACAGTCCAAAAAATCATATCAATATTCACCCACAAAAACTTCGATGTACTCGATAGGCTCAAATAATCTTATACTTCCATTATCATATTCACTACAATAATTCGTGTGCTTCTGCTACTGTTCTCCTATGCAAGAACAGATTTTTGCACTCTATTCTTTGATATATACTTAATCATATCCTCAATACTCACAACTAGTAACTGATAATAATAATTATCTATTCAAAATCATATGAAATACTTGGAATGATAATACCATACTAATTTAGGGGATTCTAAAGTACCACTAACACTGAACTGAGATATTTAAGAACAACATTAGAATAGAAGATTTCACATACCCTATTGAGGGGAACAGTGAAATCAAATTCAATAATGTAACAACGTAGCAATCAATAATAAACGATTAATAATAATTATATATCAAATGGTGAAAGCATATATAGTGTCAAAATAGAATCAACTACAATACACAAATTCCGGATATTTAATAATAATAATAATAATAACTCAACCTTTTCATTTAATATTACTTTGAAATAAATCTACAATATACACCTATCTTTCTTGAAAAGATCACATTTCTCTTATAAAAGAACTCTATAAATACACCGCCTTCGCTCACTATGGTAAAATTATTAATCTTATGACATCTCTTAATTTATTAAGATCACCTAGGATCCTCCTCAATAACCAACAGCTCACATACTCACTGCCCTTTTACGCGATGTTAAGTATTATGTTCTATATATATGAGCGAGCTTGAATTTTTATTAGACCTGTTTGAGTACTTATATTATTCAATTTGTATTGGATGATCCTTTAATTATTATTATTATAATTATTTGAGCATTTAACTTCTACAGCTATATATTATATATATAGTTTTAATTTAAATTTGTACGTATAGGTTATTGTTAATTTTATTTGACTCTGTATATGAACGCTTACGCGGTTTCTTTAATCCTTAATACTTAAAATGGTTAATTATCCCAATCTCTTATTTATTTGTAATCAGTTTTAGTAATTGAAGTACAGTGAATTGACTTCTTTATCATTTTATTATGATATTTGAGGAATAATATGAATATATTATATTATATATTATTATTATTACTGATTGATTTTACAATATTTTATTATTTTCATTATTAATTATTATTATATTAATTATTTGTTTTTTAAGCTTATTATAAAATCTTTATTCATTTATCTCCTAATTTATTAATTATTCCATTATTATTATTATAATGTTATTATTATTATTTCAGTATCGTGAATTCCTGTTTCTCTAGGCCATTCAGGCTCAGAAATTATGACTAATAGTCATTATTGTTATTAATTTTATCTGATTATAATATCTAGTTAGATATATGTAGTGGAAAATATATATATCTTTTAACACATATTCCGCCTATTCAAGCTTTATCTCTACATCTAAATTTAATTTTTTTTCCAAGAATTATCAAGTCATATGTATGAGGAAAAGTCGTTCCTGTGTCTATATCCTTGCGTTACCACAATGAATATAAGATACTTTTATCTAATAATCGATAATTAATAATAAAAAACAGTACTCAAGCATAGTTAATATATGGAACCTAATGAATATTAATGATCGGACATTTTACATATCTATTGGACGTAAAGAATTTGTCCAGGAACTCTTAAACCTTGCCTGAGTCCCTTGTCGCTCCTATCTATTTAGCCCCCAGATATATCTAAATCCCGGTATTTACCTCTTATACTACATAAAAATCAACGGTATCTAACATAATATACTTCTTAAATCGATATATAGCCTTTATACCTATCCTTATATATATAACTTATATTTATATTATTCTAGCTATTATTTAGATAATTAAGGCTCTTAGTTTAGCCTATATAATACTCTCCAGTACATTGAAATAATAAGGCCAATCTTATTCATATCGGCCTTCCATTTTCTCTTAAACTCAACACCTGGACGTATTATATATTTTATATGCATTCCTTTATACTCATTCCATTCACTCATACATGTAATCACTCATTAAGGATGATATACCTATTGTATAATTATCATATATGATTTGATAGTAGTGACATGGAGTATCACCTTGAAGATATCTTTATAATTAAACGTTTTATAGTGATAATAGGCGTGAGATAGTTATATAGTGATAATATATATATATATGGTGTATATACTAGTTATATATTGTAGCCGTGATACAGAATTAGTACATCCAAATATTTATAATGGCCAGTAAGTGAGGGTCCTCCTTAAGATAGAGTAGGCAAATGTAAAGAGACATAGGAGAGAGCTCCACTTCTCCACCTGAGAAAAAGTTATTAGTATATGAAATGGTAGAGAGAGAGTATGTATAGTGTACATTATTATATATAATATACTCGAAGATACTATAGATATGCAGCTCTATCACTATAACCCCTTCGTATAATATATATATATATAATATAATATATATAAAAAATATATTATAATATTATTATATTACGAAATATATCCTAAATATAAGACTGAACCATATATTATATATTTGTTATGTCCCTATACCAGATATAATATACTATATAATTATATATATAATATAGTGATTTCCCCATATATAATTACAAACATGATTCTCTATTATCTCTATAAATAAAATGTATAAAATAACTAATCACTTTAATTAACCTTGAAGAAAAACATTTAAAGATAAACTAAATATAATAAAATATATTTGTGGAAAGCTATATACGATTATATTTTAGTATAGAAATAAAATAAAATTGTAATTAAACAACAATCCGAGTATCCCCGTAGAAGAAATGAGTAAGATTTATAAACTAAAAATACAATTTCATATTCAGTCCATTTACTATAAACTATAATTATATAATATATCGTACTAATCCATAAGAGCTCTCACCGATATTACAGTAGTATATCTATATGGAGTACAATTCTATTATATTTTAAGAAACACGGCTTATAGTATTCACTATAAACCTCATCTATATCTTCCGTGTATAAGTAAACTCAGTCGTCTAGTCATACTTCACTATCTCTGATCTCCTTCACTATCTTATTCATTAGTAATCGCACCTCTCAGTAAATATATAAGTAAATAAATTACTCTAGTCTATTTCGAGGACTAATTGCTTCTAAATAAGAATATAGTAATAACTTATTATGTATACTTAAGATATAATATAGTAGTATAATAAGGTAGATTGTATATATCATTTCCTATTTAATATGTGATTATCCGGATTTTAATATTATATCTAGTTAAGAGCTCTTGCTAATATTTAGGCCATTATTCTCTTAACCTAAACATACGCTGATTAAATATAGGAAATAGCGCGGAGAGACATTTACTGGCAGTAGATAGAAAGACCGAGGAATCCTCTTTAAAATATCCTACAATCACTAAATAATTGGAGCAAATTTTAAAACGTGCACTTTGTCACCCGGAGTGTTAATTAACCCAACCACAGGATTCAAACTACGACACTTTTAAATTTTACCTTTTCCTAGCACCCTCTATGACAAGACGTAACACTTAAACAAATTAAATATCGAGTGTTATCTGAAATCTGACAAATATACACTAACTTAGATCAATACACCACGCAGAGAACACATATGGAAAATCATACTGGATCACCAAACTATAAATCCGCCGAACATACCAGGGCCAAACCCATGTCTAAACAAAGAAAGAAATATACTATCAAACTCGCGGTACCATTATTGATATATCCATTTAGACCACCCCCACTAATTCTCATACAAACATAATGCCTTGATCTATCTTAGAAAAAAACTTAATTGAATCTAAAATGAGACAAAAAGCGACAAGGATCTCGACCACTTTGAACTCCTAAAATCTCATATAAACATCTGAAATTTTCCAATACAAAATGTCACATAAACCTAATTAAAAAGAAAAACTCAATACATAACAAGCTTCAAATACCTCCAACAAAAACATCTCACGCCAAAAAAGACCTGATAATAACACTGATGGTCGTATAAATCTATTATCCTTCATGAGAATCCATTCGTGTGTTA
>JABUQX010089885.1:0-24246 GCA_015478945.1 Trachelipus rathkii
AAGAGTCCTTGACACCTTCTGAAGACAATGATCTTCATCGTGCTAGAATGCCAAAAGAACGTTCCTCGCAGATTCTGCAATGGTTTTCGCAAGCTAGATACGTAAGATGTGTGTCGGTTTCTGCGATATCTTTTCCTTTTTAGTTGGCTGGTGAATATTCTGCTTTAAGCAAGACAATTATCATCAGTCATAGGATCACTACAATAAATTTTAATCTTTTGTGAACACGTTAGTTACTAAGGAAATTATTGTTTTTCGTCCAGCTTAGGATGCTAGAAAAAAGTTACTATTACGCAAATGCGTAAATCGTTTTGCAGATTTCGAAGATCTATTATATGTGATTCTTTATCTCAGATTAGTGTTTCTGTTCACTTTTGAAGTCCCTTAACTTTAAAGTAAGCAGCATTTAGCACAGCTTTCGTCGTTGAATCTAGAGGGAATCTCGTCTGGCAAAGAAGAATTTTCTGAGATAATATATCCTAGCTTACCACTTTCTTTTTCTTAAACGGTTTAAGAGACAGTAATACAATTACCCTAAAATCCGGTATTAAATATCCAGCCTGCTCAAGGCTTTCACCTTTGTGTTTGGTTCGAAGCCATACAGCGGCACAGCATGTATCACTAGCTATCCAACCAACACACAATCGAACATGCTATAGCGTCTACAGAAATGTTGAGGAAACATATTAGTCTCATATTCATAAAAAATGGAACACTATCCGCTAATCACCAAAAAAATTCATGAGGATGGCGAATGCAAATGCGCGGATTGCGGTCGAGCAAAAATTATGATGATCGCGGATATCTGCTACCCTTCGTAGTCTTTACGGTATTTTACGTATAGCATTTGGAGATTGGAAAGTGCGTATATTCTTTTTACTCAAAAGCAAGCTGAAAAAAAGAATAGTATGAAATCAAAAAAAATGTTTTCATTGTAACTTTTGTAAGCAACTAAGCTGAAGTCAAATGGAAATTTTTTGAATTTGACGCTGTGGATCTGTCGGAGTCGAAAAGTTTCTTTGTTTATAGTGAGTCAGACGTCGGAGTCGAAAATATTGGTTTAAGGTGGAAGTCGCAGGTCGGATGTCGGAGTTAGCAACAACATCCAAATTTAAATTAAGGAGTTCGGTAGTCGGAGTCGAAAAAATTTATTTTACGACTATACATTAATATTATACTATAATATATATATATATAGATAACGTACTATATATATTAATATATAGTACTATATATCACTATATATTATTTATATATATAATATAAATATATATATATATAATCATATAATACTCATATATACTAAAATAAATATATATATACATATATATATATTTATATAATACTATATATATATATATATATTTAATATAATTTATCTATATATATAATATATATATATATATTAATTAGTGATGCACCGGAGAGTAAATTTGCCGGAGGCCGGAGAATGAAAATTTTCAAATTCCGGCCGGAGATGTAAATTTTCATTTTTTATCTTATACATTATTATATATTATATATACTATATACTATATATATATATATATATATACTATATTATTATATATATATATATATTATTATATATATATATATTATATTATTATAATAATATACGGTATATTATAGCTCCTAGCTCCGGTTTCACTCAAACAAACGTCCAATTTATTTGTATGTAACTACGTAGAGAACTTTCCTCCCCTTGAGAGGGCTAAGCGTGAGGTGTGAACTACTTGTGCGCTATTGGGAATACATTACCTATCAAGAGGAAACCCAAAGCAAAGATTTCCTACTCGTATCCTTGATCATCTTGAAGAGAAACATTAAAACCATTATATTTGAAAGATAAAAGAAAATATGGAATCTTCAACGAAGGAATAAGTTGGGCCGAAAAAGAAACATGATATACAGACACAGCGAGATGATTGAACCATTGTCCATCCCTCGTCATCATCCAACTTCTATACGCTCTATTAAAAAAGATATCCCAAGTTTCACATAGTCGATATCACTAATAACAGTGCAACGATAAGTTGTTAATGAAGAACGATAAATTCCATTTAAAACATTGGAGAACTAAGGGTATGATTATGTGATATGAATTGACCATTTTCTTTTTGTTGAAAGAAATTCGATTTTAGCGAATTTAATAACGTTAGTCACACGAATATAATATTCCTTCAAGGAGGTACTTTTCAGAATAGATACCAAACAATATACTAAAAGGGTAAAGAACAAAATAACACTTCAGCTGCTAGAAATTCAAGCAATATCATTCACATCAGATATTTGGACTTGCTCATATAAATTGGATAAGCTTTATAAGTATGGTCAGGGCGTTGGGTTGATAAAGATTTTCAAAAGTGACAGAGTCACAAATTTCAAGAACAAGTATTTTGCAGTTTTCTCATGTAGCCAGCAAATATATGTCCAAAAGTGAGGAAAATACTTAAGAGCTGGGATGTCTAAAAAAACTAAAATATTCATGTTGTCCTAAGATAACGCACAAAACATTACAAAAGGTATGAGAGCCGACAGTGTTTTATCTAAGAGGACATCTTTTATCGTTTTACAGCTATAAGACACACCGATCAAATTACAATATTCTCAAGGTCAAATATTGTTCACTTTACTTGCTCGATTAAAGTAGGTAAATTTTTAGTCCTTGGGTTGGTTAGACAAAGTTAATGCGCTCCAGCTCTATCTTTAAAGCTATCTTGCCAATTCACAACCCACAAGCTTCCCTCCCCCACAGATGTGGAAACAAGACCTGGAATTCATCATATTATGCCTGCAGAACGGATCATACGAGCAAAAAATTTGCAATTAATTATAAAATACCGGAAAGGCTTTGCAAAGACGTCCCCCATCCTCCGCCCGCCGTTGTTTTTTCTTCTCTTTCTTTTATTTTTTCGCTTCTTTTTGTTCTTTTCTTCTTTTTCTTTTTTTTTTTTTTTTTTTTTTTTTTTTTTTTTTTTTTTTATGGTTGTTTTTTTTTTTTTTGGCTGCAAAGGATCATAGAGCAAAAAAAATTGCAAATTATTATTATTCCTTCAAATATCAAAAACAAATTAGATATCTTAAATGCGAATCACTGGAAGCTAATGGAGAATAAATTAGATAGCTATACATTTGAAGAATTAACTAAAGAGCGAGTGATGACTGATGCTAGCATTTAATTCTTTTGTAATACCCTGCAGTTATGCATTGCAAAAATAATTTTAGCAAAAACTTGACGGATAGAGTGTAAAAACCTATGAAAGATGAACTTTTAAATTCTGTTATTGAACGTTTTGGTACCATTATTAAAGAGAAGCAACTTTGTACTCTGCACAGTTCTAAATCCACAATATAAATTATTACTTCCCTTTGATATTATTGATTAGAATAAAACAACATTTATGCTCAAACGAAGATAAAATTTATAAGACTAAAGAAAATATACATTAGTTGCGAGATTCCGATGAGCAAAGTGATACGATCATAAATGATCAGTTCTTATACAGTAGGATCACATGAAGGAATCTAAAATGAAAGCAGATATTGATAAGTGAACACCATTCAATTTCTGGAAGGCTTTGATGAACATGCTACAAGAAAAATCGTTAAAAGAAAATGAAAGAATATACAGATACAATCAAACCAAGTGGAACTGATGCAAAGGAGCAAAAAGTTTAAAATGCACAACGTAAAGCAGCAAGTGAGAAAACAACATCGAATTAGAAAATACCTCTTCACATATCTGTGGATATAACTATTCTTGCAGCACGCACATATGGAACGAAATCGGATTGCAGTGATCCTACTGTATGGTGGAGAAGTAAGAAACTTTTATCCTGATTGCCTCTATACCTGGAAATTAGCTAGGAGATAAGATACGCAGATCACCTTCAGTCTGACTTTGCTGAAAAACATTTTCAAACAAGCAGGAAATATTTCGATTCTTAAAAAGGAATCGTCTATCTCCAACACTAGCTGATCAGATCCTGTTTCATCATAATTAAGAGCATTTGATTTTTAATATTAGAGAATTGTTAGCCTGAATGGCAATGCGTAAGCAATTACTTCTCTGAATAGACCCATTGGTTATATAATTTAATTTTCTCAAAAAATCTTATTGTAATACGCTATACAGTATCGATAACAGCTGATACATGCACTTTATATATATATATGATACTATATATAATATATATATTTAACTATATATATATACTATATATTATATATATATTAATATATATATATATATATTCGTATATATCATATAATACATATATATATATTATATATATATATATAAGTATATAGTATATAATGAAGTATAGGGTAGTATATATTAGTATATGTATGAATATATATATATATAGTAGTAAATGGTTCCTTTTAATACATGCATTCGACCTATTCTGTTTGATTTTATAAGCTAGATTTAACTCAAAAAGTGTATTTTTGATTTTGTTAAGGGGTTTCATTTGGAAATATCAAACCTTTAAGTTGTTTATACTCAAAATTATTAGTCAATTTAGTAAATGGTGTCATATAGGCCTATTCATATTATTACATATTATTACAGTTAAACAGATTAGTGTTGACTTAATTGTATCACTACAACAAAAATACCTAAAATCAATTTTTTACATTTTTTTGTAATGAATCTGCTGCTTCTAAATAAAGATTTATTTCATTAAATGTCTCAATATTACTTTCAATGAATTATAACTTTTATTTCAAACCTATCCTTTTTAAAAATGTAGGTCTCCAGCGGAGAAAGCCGAGAACTAGTGGTCTCACGGCGGAGCCGGAGATCTTTAAAAAGGCCGGAATTCCCGCCCAAGCCGGAGCCGGAGCCGGAGATCCAGTGCATCCCTAAGATATAATATATATATAAAATATATTATATAATATATATATATATATATATTTATATATTATATATAATATATATATAAATATATATAATTATATATATATTATATATATCCGAAGCAAGGTCTAACAAAATCATACTATTCTCGACACTCGGCGGCAGTGCCTAGGCCGTAAGCTTGCTCGCGAATTAAATTCATCCATGTTTATTATAAATAAAATGAATTTTAAAAATTATAAAATATATAATATACTTATATATATATATATATATATATAATTATTCATATATATAATATAGTATAATATATATATACATATATATATATATATATACAGCCGTCCTCGCATTTGTGCTTACGAAACGTATATAAGAGAATGCTCGAGTTTGCGTTCGTTTTTGTCTAAACTACGAAAAATCGCAAGAAAATGCTCACACAAACGTTAGAAGAATTTCCTTAATTTATGCAAAGTTGCTATTTCCACGTGCTTGCCGAATTTAATCACTTTCTTACGAAAAAATATAATAAACAAAGAAGATGGCGGCCTGGTCTGAAATTGATGAATCTTTCATTCAATAAAATCAGCTTTAAATCTAATTTCTTCCAAATAGATAAACTCCATCACAAGTAGTTTGATCAATATTTGTAATATAAACAATTTTTATTTTTTTTATTTGTTTATTTCCAAAATCCACGTGCTCCATCACAGTAGCTGATTCCAATTGTTTAAAAACAAAAGTAAACATAGCACGAAATCATCAATGGTCGTTTAAACAGGAAATAGTACTAAACCTGGATGACATTTTCTTATCGCGCGTAAGCACAAATGACAAAACGAAACGGTGAAATTAAAGCAAAGAAAATAGCCCTAAAAATTCATTCTTATCATAACGCACGTATCTATTACAATTATGATTAAAGCAGATAGAACTGAAATTAGTCACAAGTAAAGTATTAGTGGACTTGGTATTCTATTTTTCGCAAGCCCACTAATACTTTACTTTGGGACTAATTTCGTTTATTTCTATCTCTCTTTAATCATAAAATTGCTGGCCTAAGGGCCCGAATACACAAGCCTTTGTTATTGTCTGATTGGAAGTTTTCCATGAAGAAATCACCTTTCTCCGTAAATTTTCTAGCTTAGCACTTATCTCCTCTAACCATGTTTGATAAACTTGTTTTACTCGTTTCTTCTTCGATAATACTTATCGCCCCTAATAGAATTACGGCTTATGTATTGATTGTTCTAGAACTCCTATTTTATGCTCGGCTTTCCCAACATTGAACCCCTTTCCAATGATTCTTCACTTTCAGATTAGAAACATCTTACACAAAAACTTTCCACAATGCAAGTTTCTAATATCTTTTATAATAACTACTCAATGTGGGGCAGTTGTTTAAGATTAAAGATAAGCATCATGGGCGTCAGCAGAATATTTCTCAAGGGGGGGGGGGCAAGCTTATTAACCATAGTATATATATATATATATATATATATAAAATATATATTATATATATATATATATATAATAATATATATATAATATTAATTATATATATATATATATATATAAATATTATATTTATATATATATATATACTTATTTAAAAATTCTAAATCCCAAATTCAGGGGGGCAAGTGCCCTCCTGTCCCTATTGGTGCGGACGCCATGAAAGCATCGCCCATGAACTTGAGTCACACATCCGTTTACAAATATAAATGTGCCGATGTACATCGACTATGTAGGTCCAAACTTTCCCTATAACTAAAGAGCGAAGCCATCAAACCATGGGGCCATTTCCTTCTCGAACTATGCTCCCCATCCCTCTCAACCTAAGATTTAGCTGTCCAGAGATCACTATGACTCAATAGGCACCCTAAATCTTTTCAAAAATTCTCCATTCTCAAAATGCTTCTACGGATGAAGAACTTGAAAATTTAGGTAATCCTTTGATATAAAAAGCCTTAAACCTACCACTTAACATCCATAGACTGCTTTTGGCAACTCCTGATGCCTTGAATTCGTCAAAAAGGAAACACGATTTCTTACGAGGTTTACTTTTGTTTTGCAAACAAATTGAATTTGATCAGCTGTTGTCATGGAGCCCGTCGATTTCAAGATAACAGAAATAATAAAAAAATAAAAAATGGTTTATATTACAAAAAATTTATCAACTTTTGTGATGGAGTTTATCGATTTGGAAGAAATTAGATTTAAAGCTGATTTATTGAATGAAATATTCAACAATTCAAACGGGCCTACCACGCCGTTATTTTTTTTGTTTACACATTTTTCGTAAGAAGTACCTAAATTCTGCAATCAAAGAAAATAGCAACCTTTATAGATAAAGGAATTCTCTACGTTTGGCAAGCTTTCTTAAGGATTTTTGAGCTAAGTTTAACAAAAACGAACGCAAATTCCATCATTTCTTACGTTTCGTAAGCACAAATGCAAATACGAAAACGCCTATATTAACTTAACATACGGTAGGTCAGATAGATAGGGAAACTATCAGACAAATTGGCATATATATATATATATGTTTCAGTCCCTAGTCTTATATATATACTAATATATATTATATATTACTATATATATATATATATATATATTAATATATATATATATATATATATAATATATAATATATTATAATATATATACTATATATATATCAAGTAAAGAACCACAATATGGTTTCTCAGGCTGAGCCCCATTTTCCAGCCCCCAAAAATAGGACATAAGGATGGCGCCAATTTTTGCTTCAGGCCGATTTTGACCCTATTATTACAACACCAAAACTGTCAGCTTTTTGCCTTCTATAAACGTTGCTTTCGGGTGTTTTTCTGTGACTGTAGTCATTCTTTCAGAATTTTCAATTTTTCAAAACCATATTTTTGACATTTGTCGAAACTCCTCCTAAACTATTTTTCGAAATGACTTCAAACTTGAAATATGCATAGATAGGTCCATTACCTACAATAGTGTAGTTGTTCTTTTTCGATTTTTTGAGTTTTGTGCTCAGCGTTGAAATGAAAAATTGCGATAATATTTTTTCCTGTTTGGGCAAAATGAATGAAATTTTCAGGGTATATGTAGCCGTGGGAGATGCACATTTTTTACTTAGATAATTTTTTTTGTATATGCATTAGGTTTGGATTTGTTCATGGAACAAATTTTCAAAATATATATTTTTTGAAAATTTTATTTTGAGTATACAAAAAAATTATCTAAGTAAAAAAGATGCACCTTGCCCGACTATAAAAGCCCTGAAAATCTGATGTTGATCGAATGAGTAGAAAAAAAATTATTGCAATTTTTCATTTCAAAATCCAAAAAAAAGTGGGTTTGAAAATTGGACAACGCTGAGCACAAAAATCAAAAAATCAAAAAAGTACTTCTACACTATTGTAGGTAATGGACCTATCTATGCATATTTCAAGTTTGAATCATTTCGAAAAATAGTTTATGAGGAGTTTCGACAAAAATTGAAAATTCTGAAAGAATGACTAGTCACAGAAAAACGCCCGGAAACCACGTTTTAGAGGGCAAAAAAAGCTACAGTTTGGTGTTTTATAGGATCAAAATCCCGGCGAAAATTCGATTTTATGTCCCAAGTTTTTAGGGGGCTGAATGGGGGCTCACCCGAGCCCAATAAGTTGGTTCTGTGCCTATTTAAATACAAAAATTAAAAAAGGAAGAAGACATTAAACTTTAATTTACTAGAAAGGCGTGAAGCCTACGCTTATGATTCGTTGAGTCATTGAAGAAATTTTTAAAATCCCTTCGGCTGATTGCAATTGGCTTAAAACCCCCTTCTTTAAAATCAAACTTTTCTTGAATGGTTTTGATAAGTTTCAAAATTATAGTATCAAAACATAAGGATTTCACCAATGATTTGAGATTCCAATTATATATAGCATTATATATTATATATATATATATATAAAATATATATATATATATATATATATATATATATATATATTATATATAAATATTATTATATAATATATATATATATATATAATTATATTATATATATAATCTCAGAGTGGGCGATCGTTTAACTACCAAAAAGTTAGTTCGTATCGGTTACTGTGCCGTTACTCGGAAAAAGTAGTATTGAGTTATCGTTATTCCGTTTCTTGAAAGGAAAAGTAACGAAGTGCTTTTACTCCGTTACTTTCAGCTTTTCAATATGACATGATTTACGCGTTCTTAAGCCAATTATTGTTTATGTACCTATGTAAAATTTCAGCATTATCATTATTGATTTCTATTATTGAGTTCAATGTAAGACACGCCTAGCGCACTCAGAATTTAACTCTTTCATCTCCAACGATTTATATTCCCTCTTAGCCACCTTTCCTGCCATCTCACAACTTTCCTACTATAACTCTGCATCATCGTTCCTTTTCAGATCCAAACATATATACTATATTTAAATCCCAGATCACTTGTTTCCAGCTGCTCACCAAATCTAACATAACTTTCACACCGAGGACTGTCCTCACTTACAATAATAAATCTTACTCTTATCTACGCTTACCTTCAAGCATCTTCTTTTACACACCCTTCTCCAAAGTCTCCTACAATCCTCTCAAACTCTTCTCAAATTCGCGACACAAAACCAAATCATTCGCATATAATAATGTAGTGCATCCTCCACTGTGCTCTTCATATCGCATCATTCTAACAGAGATTGTGGAGTCGGAGTCGGGGAGTCGGTAATTTTGAAGAGTGGAGTCGGAAGCGGTGTCGGAGTCGGAGTAGGTAATTTTGAAGAGGGTGGAGTCGGAATCGGAAAATTTTGAAAACGACTCCACAAACCCTGATTTCAACACCATCCTCCTGCTATGCCCCTCTTATTATTTCATAACTCCGATCCATAACAGAATTGAAGTAACCAAGAACACATAGCACATCCCTTCCTCACTCTGCTATTCTAATATTAAAACTACTTCAACTCATATATTCTTACACACGCTTTGCCTTGGTCATATATACTTTGATTCCATTCGGAAGCTTACCACCGACACCACATATTTCAATAACACCTGCCATAGAGCTTCCGTAATAATCATTTCATATCGAAATAGGCCAAAAAAAAAAAAAAAAAAAAAATACAAAAAAAAAAAAAACTATATACAATTTATTCTTCTCCTCCCTCAATTTCTCAATCATTTTTTTCAATGTAAAGATTTGATGCACACATCCTCTACCACTTACTCAAGCAACCTTGTGTCTTCAGAATCAGTCTTTCAGTCACTTCGACGCATTCTTTCGAAGCAAAAATATAAATATAGATAATATTTATTTACTACTAAACTTAATAAACTAATTTCCCTATAATTACTACAGTTACCCTTATCTCTATTACCCTTATATAATGAAGGGTACTATTTACTGCTCTCCTCCAATACCCTCCATAAACGCTCTCCATAAACGCTTTGTTACAACTTCCAAATCCAATCATTCACCATCTCTCCACAGGTCTCTGATCATTTCACTGGTAATTTCATCCTTATTCCTGCAATATTTACTATCTCAACTTCTCGCTCTACCACATTACCCACCTTAAACTAATGACATCATGCCCATAAATAACAATCCTTGACACCAACCCACACACATTCATATTCACCCTCTCATTACTGCCTATGTTAAGCGAGATTTTCGAAGGTGTTCCCACATACTCTAGTCACATTCATCTTATCAGTTCACGAAAGAACCATCCTATTCATTATTCTATGCAATTCCCCTTATTCTTAATATATATAATATATTATATATATTATATATCTATATTATATATATATATATTATATATAATATATATAATATATATTATATATATATTATATATATATATTCTATATTATAGTATATATATATAATATATTATATATTACGGTATAATTATAGATATATACTATTGTTCCTGGGGAACGCGACATTTATAGATGAATTAGGAATGATGAATGCATATTTTGGCAACATGTTATTATAATGGACGTTAGAGATAATAAACGTTACCATCATCAGCACTGCAATTGAAATAAAATAATATAATTTTAATAACACAAAATATAAATAAAATTGAAGCTCCTGACAGCAATGTTCTATGATGAATCACATGTGTATATTTAAAATAAACAAAAAAAAATGAATAAAAAAAATAACCTAAGAAATTGGGTTAGGTTTCATTTATAGAGAAGGCGAAATGCAAACTAAAAGTTACGAAAATTTGTTTACAGTGAGAAAACAAAAAACAAAAGTTATTTGGTTGGAATATATATAAATTAATGAGTGAAAAGGGGGATAGAAGGCAAATCCTTATTTAATTCGGGTTTTAATTCATAAATGTAGAGAGACTCAAGAATCTTTCTGTCGAGTTCATCATTGGCGGGGATAGGGAATTAAAATTATTTTGTGAAATAGGGTGATTATTTTGAAAGGCATGATTGCGTATGGAGGAGTTTTCTGGTTAGTTTCTTATAGAACTGGTTTACCTATCACAACCCCAGAAAACTCCTGCATACGCAATCATGCCTTTCAAAATAATCACCCTATTGTACAAAAAAAATTTAGTTCCCTATCCTCTGCTAATGATCAACTCGACAGAAAGATTCTTGAGTCTCTCTACATTTATGAATTAAAACCCGAATTAAATAAGGATTTGTCTTCTATCCCCCCCTTTTCACTCATTAATTTATATATATTCCAACCAAATAACTTTTGTTTTTTGTTTTCTCACTGTAAACAAATTTTCGTAACTTTAGTTTGCATTTGCTTTTATATATGAAACTCAAATCTTAGGTATTTTTTTCGTGTGATTTGTTTGTTTATTTTAAATTTACATAGGTGTTCATTCATTATTCATAGCTTGATAGGGGTGGTCAATTGGCTATCAGCATTCAAAGAAAGTCGAACAAATTGTAACGGACTAAAAAGTAACGGAGAAAAAAATAACGGAACTTATTCAGAGCGTTACTTGAAAGAAAAAGTAACGAGTCCGTTACTCCGTTACTGAAAAAACTAGTTCCGTTAAAAATCAGTCGAAGCTACCGATACCATGGTATCGTTCGAATCTACCGATACTGATATAATGGTATTGGTCGAAGCTACCGTTACCATGGTATCGGTCAAAGCTACCGACACCGATACCATGGTATCGGTGCATACATTTTACGAGTACTTTCTGTGCTTTCTTCTGTAACGTAATATATATATATATATATATATAGGCTATATTATAATATATATAATTATAGTAATATATATATATATATATATATATATATATATATATATTATATATATATAATATATATATATATATATCATAGGCTATATAATTTATATGGCTATATATATATATATAGGCTTTATATATATTATATATATTATATATATATAGATTGATAGTATATATATATAATATATTATATATATATATTAGTATATTAGGTACGTGGCTAAGAACTAAAAGCCTTAACTATTCGCTATCCGTCATGCCGCAAATCCGCGATAGTGATATTTACTATCAGCATCCGCGACGAGTGAAAATCACCATCGCGCTGACATCTCTAATATAATATAGATAATTATAATATATATATAATATATAAATATATATATATATATATATATATATTAAATATATATATATATATATAATATATTATAATATATATATATATATATATATAATTATATTATATTAGATATATATATTTATATATATATATATATATTATATATATATATATATATATATATATATATACTATATATATATTAATATATATATATATATATATAAGGTTCTCCTTTCTCTTTTGCGTTCATATACACACTCCTTCTCCAAACATCTTACAGACACCACCTTTTTATCCACATATCATACATACTTATATTCACACCCTCTTCTAGACAACCATCTTATAGACATACCTATCCCTTATATCCATGTGTGGGGGAAAAAAAATTGATCACATCGTATGTCCTGCATGTAGTGAGCGACAACGGGACGGTGGTAGTTGGTTGGCTGATCACTACCACTTTATCTTTTGCCAGGAAATGCTAATGCTGACTCGGAGGTCGGATCGCCGTAAACGCCTTTCTAATCTTTACGGTGAAAATGTATTGAATCGTTGGGTCAGATGGCATTTCCAGAGGATATAATGTTGAGGAGAAAGAGGAGAGAGAGGTGATGGATGTATAATTTAGTAAAGGCAAATTGATTTGCTCGCTGTGACCTGAAACAAATGAAAGGAACGGTGAACAATGAGTGTGTGGTGTGGTGTGCACAAATGTGTGTGTGCTGGTGTGGAAAGGATGAGAGGGTGGAGAAGGTTGGAGTTACAATTCGATGATGTGACTTTGTGAGTACAGAGATAAATGGTAGATCTTGGGTTGTGGTGAGTAACTGAGAAAATTCTAAGTGGTTAAAATTTTAGTTTGAAAAGGTCAAGGTGTGAAAAGGTGTGGTTGTGACATATGGTCCATCTGAGGGTAATGTTGAAGAGAGAGTTGCGATTTTCTGGGATAAGTCTGAAAGTGATGTTTTGGATGGGGTGAGTAGGAGCTTCAGATTGATTGTGTTGAGCAACCTAAATGGTTGGATAGGTGATCAAAAAAGGGATGGTATAACAGGTGGCTTTGGGGTGTCGGGAGAAAATGAGAATGGTAGGGACCAACACAGCACACAGGTCATGCGGCTATACCATGCCAGCAAAACAACAACAGGAGAAGTCCCTAGAAAAACGTTGTTTTATGTAAAATTAAGTTAGTGGGGGGCTTGGATGGAAAGGAAGGTGATAAGGAAGGAAGTAGGTAGAATTAAGAGTGAGAAGTTAAATGTACAAGGTTTTAAGGATAAGTATTTAATAGCGCTCGTTAAGTAAATCAGTTGAATGTGAACAAGTTGAAACTGAACAAATCTGGGAGCAAATGAAGGAAGCAGTTGTTAGCAGTGCAAAGGAAGTATGAGGAAGTGCTAAAGTAGGAAGTAAGAATGTTAACAGTGAGTGGTGGAATGAAGAGGTGATGCAAGCGGTTAAAAGTAAAATAGAAGCGTGGTTGAATTTACTAAAAGCCAGTGATGAAGATTCAAAAGAAAGATGTTTGGAATTGTATAAGGAAGAAAAAAGAAATACTAAAAAGTGCATACGTAGGAGGAAAGAAAGAGGTAAATGAAGTTTGAAAGGTGGATGAATGGAGACTTACAAAGGAATAGAAAGCTCTTCTGGAAGGAAGCGCGAAAGGTTAAGAATGAGAATAAGCATTGCGAAAAAACAATATATTGGTTAATACCTGGTTTTAAGCTATAAAAAAGTGATTGTTTTAGCCCAATTTTGAAGTTTTTTTGCTGTGTCACGCTGCGTGGTCGTGTTGTATGGTATGTAATATTTAGGAATCTTAATTAATGCTATTAGTATTACTATTGGTAATACTTTTGAGCATGTACAGTTTTATCAATTTCATTTTTTTGTTTCAGGATAAAATTTGACGTATAAAGCAGCCAGTAATAATGGAAAGGGTACTACATGTTCAGATGCCACCATCAAGGAGGAAAAGGAGCAATAGTATTGACTATAATCTTTGTGTGTTGTGTCAAAAAAGGGAAAAAGAATCACTTGTAGTTGAATCAAAATCCTCAAAACAACTTCTAGAAGCCATTGCCAAAGGAGTAAGTTCGGAGACAAAGAGTTTGAATGCTCATGAGAGTTATTTTTTAATATAGACGAACTGACAGATAAAAATGGTCATTGGCATTTATCTTGTTATTAACGATGCACTCACAAGGTGCAACTAGCAAGATTAGAAGTCAAATATGAAATGAGACAAGAAGCAATTGACATCATAAATGAACCTTCTACAAGTAGCACAGGAACACCACTCACAATATTGTGCGGTGAATGAACAGAAAAAATACATCTTTCCTGCAAGATTGCAACTTTCAGTATAACTAACTCAGAAGAAAATGAAAATTTGAACATTAGTTTTTATAATGAAGTGCAAGAGCTCCGAGCCAGATTCAATGAAACTAGCGCACAAGAATGTCTTACTAAACTACTCTTGGCGATGCTTCTGTGATCTCTTAAACAAGATGAAAATATTTGATGAACAACAGGAAGAACTAAAATCAACATTCCGAATGTTACGAAAAACATGAGAATGGTTGATTGTTTGTTACTATTCTCGAGATCTGTTAGGACTGCTAATTGGGATCTGCATCTTTCTTCACTAGAAGATCTCGTAAAATACTTTTTTGCATTAAATTTGGCAAATTATTCTGGAATAGCCACTCGATGCCTTGCTGATATGAGAGGTTTGAAAGATCAGATCCAATTTGGAACCCTATTCACACATAATATATAAATGCGCGACGCAGAAATAGCAATTCTGCCCTTTATTTTCTTCTTTTTAGATAGTAAACCAGCTTTGGAATCTTATGCCTAGAACACGTCTTCTGGGATCTGAGATCTCTGGAAAATGGTTTCAAAACCAAATGGAAGATAGCTAGTTTCACAGAAAGGTGAACGTGAAACTACCTGAGAATGACTAACACAAGGACCAGCATCAGAAACCATTGCACTGAGAAATAATTTTTCTAGTGTACTCATCAAAAAGTTATAAAAAGATCCTAGCCTCCCAGATTTGTTTAAGATAGAATTAAATTATTGGAGTCTATTAAAATTCGAATAAATAATAATAATAATAATAATAAAAATAATAAAATAATATAATAATAATAATATAACAATTAATGAATATGAAAAGTAAATAACTAATTTAATTGGTAAATCAACCAGTCAAAAAAATACTTTATTTGCTCATAGGTATTTATTACACTAATAGATATCATTAAAATACGAATTTAATATAAAATAAACACATAGACGAGAGATGCTACTAAAGGGACCTTGTTTCATTCTTTTCGCTCATGAAGTATTATATGGCTTCATATTCAAATTTAATTTAATAGAAGAAATCCCATAATTTGAAGAAAGTGAAACAAAAATAATAGCTCCTTATATAATAATTAGCTAGATAATAAAAAATAAAATAAAAATAATAATAATATATATATATATATATATATATATATATATATATATATATATATATATATATATATATATATATATATAATATATATTGTTTGTGTTTTTATATATATATATATAAGGGATATTGTATGTCTTATGTATACTTACTGGAGGAAGATTAAATATAGCTGGAAATTCTCAGAAATAGAGAAATACACCATGTGGTTTGTAATCTCACCATGTGGTGTTTAGTTTTAAGTATTATGGATTTATTATTGGAAAAACCCTGTGTAATTTGCATATATTATAATATTGTTTCTTTTCTGTTCTAGTATTGTTATATATTGTAATACATGTTTTGAGGAATTTTAAGTCACAGAAAGTATTAGAATAGGTATTATTGTGACTCACTTTCTGTTGTAATTGTACAAAAAGCTTTTCTGGAAGACCTTATATGCGGATTTTAGATTCATCTAAGGTCAGTACAAAGATATTTGACCATAATCTTATTTATTATGCAATGCTTTATAAATAATATGTAATAACTGTGGATTGGTAAATAATGATGGTTAATTTACCTTAAACTTTTACAGTTGTTAAAGTATAAGGAATACTCAAGAAAACCTTGGGTCAAGGAATAAAACAGCCCCTTTTGAGAAATAGGGTGGAGCTTTTAGAGCCAATCTGAATATGTAACTTTTAAAAGTAACCAAAATTGATTAAGAATTATATAATACAGAGTAAGTTAACAAGCCCTTTTCATAAAACAGCGACTGTTTACTATACTTTTAACAGTCTCAATACCTGGGAACTCATCTCTAAATTCATATTCTAGGGACTTCATGTCTTAGACTTCATATAATAGATTCATTATCTGTGGCTTTGGTATCAGATTTTAATATCTGGGATTCACATCTTGGATCTTGATATCTGAAAGAAAACTATTACTTCATAAATTCAAATCTAATCATAAAACAGTCTCTTTAAATAAGTTCCTCATACGTATCGTAACCACAGACTTTCACAATATTGAAACTACTTTCTTTTCCACTCTCGAATCTGAAATTTTAAGATGAATAATCAATAATTGTGGTATTTATATCACTTTCTTATTTATTCTTTGTTTCTGTGATTTTGTGATCGGATTGTTTTTAGCTTAGTTTATGCTGTCTGAAGGGGCTAGAAATAGTTCTAAAAATCTTAAAATATTTAGAAGTTGATATTTGGGTTGGTTATTCGTTGTCCACCAATATAATATTATTAATTTTACAACCTAATTAAAGATAGAACTTTTTCTGTTTGTCAAATCTTGATTGTTACTTTTGATTAATGTATATCATTACTATTCTGTTATCTATGAAATATAATTAGAATTTCATTCTTCACTTTAATTATTCAGCAAACCTGTGCAGGATCACCTTGGTTTAATATTCAGTTCAAACCGTGCAAGTAACAAACTTGGTAATTATAGTAAATATATACTTACAACTGACTTCAAGTGAACTCAAGGCAAGATTTATATAGAACAATTTATTAGTTATGACGATCGTCTTCGGTAGTGATAAAAGTTAGCAGGCCGATGGAGTCCTAAATGACAAATTTCCTCCGTTACGAAAATCTAATCTGCTCCGTATTACCCCTGATGAGTTCATATTGTTTACTGTGGCTGACTAGACCTTAAAAACCATTATCTTCGGAACTATCACAAACCTTAACATCTGTGAAATCCCATAAATTGAAGCTTTCGTACATTCTATTCATCGACTTATATCCTTTCAGAAAAGCGGAGAGAGTACTCACAGGTCGGGGTACACTTGCTTGACCCAGCGTACTTCCCTCCGCCACTAATAAATCAGTTGCGCATCCGAACAGGGACTCATGTCTTAGTTCTGCACTTGCGTGCCTAGGTTGTGACTTTCACTCAACCAACCTTATTTTTGAAAATCATCGCTTCTTTTTAGTTATCTTCAAGGAAATCTTTCTTTCTGTACTTACATTTAAGAGCAAGATTCGAGAGCTAGTTAGTAATAACCCTCCCAACTTAACTTTCCATTAAAACTTAAAAATGTCAGAAAAACCTCAATCTTAAGAGCGTTGGATAGACAAGTACAGTGAATGATAAGTGCAGCAAAAGAGGTGTTAGGACTTATACGAGACGCATCTAGCTTGCAGCTATTGCCTACAACTCCACGTGGATTGACAAGAGCGTCTGCGTGAATGATCGAAAGAAAAAACACAGTTAAGGAAATTGAAGTTGAGGAAAGAATGTGAAAAATGAGTTAAAATATGTACAAAATAAAATTCGGACATACCCTCAGTTACCAAATCTGACTTAAATTCAATTGTCAACTCTGACTTAAAATCAGTTCCCAACGCTGATAAATTCTGATAAACCTTTCACTGAGAACGAAATGAGTACCTTATTAACTAAACTCCAATAAACAGGTGATAAGTGAAAGGGAAAGTGGCTAAGTAAAATCGGTTCACGAATATGACGCTAGAACAGCAGACTCTCATGATACGGAGAGAACAAGTTCCCCTCTGCTTCGAAATTACAAATATTCAAATGAGTGAAAAATAACCACTTCTAGTTTATATCACGTGAGGATAGTAACCTTCCGTATAGTTACCCAATCTCAACCACGATCAATGCCTTTTAAATGATTATGTAGATTATGTAGAAATTTAAGAAATCGAATTTTTATCAAAATTTTCATGAGAGATATTAAATGACTCTTTTTGAAATTTTTTTTGCTTCATTCTAAGTCGACTAGAGAGACGAGAAGAACTATCAGATCCTAATCCTAATCTTATTGACTAATCCTAATGTTATTCCGTGAATACTAATGTCATGCGAACTTGAACTCGATAAGATTTGTCATTCTAGAACATCAACTTGATTACGCAGAAGAATACCCAATACTTAGAGATGTCATGATATATGATACCCCAAGGAAATTACTATCAATGCCGAGCACAGAAATCGCATCGATTTAGAAAAGCCCTGACAGAATAAAGAGGAGAGCAAATAAGAATTCTATCCCTGTAAATGAGAGGAGAGGGCACGACTTTTCCGAAAGAAGTGATAAATAAAGCTGCATAAAGCGGAGAGACTAGAACGAGAGAACAGATTAATTTAGAGAATCACGATAATCCGGGAGAGCACCAGATAGGTAATCAACTGACCAGGTGACTAATTGTAGGTTGTGTGAATCCAGCAGAAGGATATTGGCTCAAACACATCTGAACGTACGGTGAATTGACCTTGAGATGAACGAGACGGAGAGAACGAACCTTCGTAAGTTATTTCGAGGCCCACACATGAATGAACGGAGACTGATATGCTGGAGAACCATCTTGCTTCCGCTTACCAGCTTACTCGAAAACTCTCAGCAAAACTGAGGTTTTGGGAATCCGTGAATCTCAATAATGAAGCGAAAACAAGAATCTCGCTTGGATCTACCTGGCTATTTGAGGATATATTGTATTTACGGACCTACCCAAATGAGCCGAGAGACCATCACCGAAATAGTTTAAGACTTACTTGAGGGTACCGGCGAACGATGGAAAGAGGAAAATAGTGAAATAAAGGCTCATACGAGAGAAAATTATAAAAGATAACGAGTAAGAGAATTGTGCTCACTGTACAGGAGACGAGATGATAGATCATGGTATGCTGGTATCGAGATGAGGAAAGAAAGAAAAAGGGAGAAAGATCGAAGTAACAGAAGTATCATGATGCCGCTCACCGATACCCTAATGAGAACATCAAAATGTTTGCACTTCGGTTAGAACGCCTAGCTAGCCCGTTGTAATAGAGAGATATTATGAAGAGAATGACACGGATTAACTGATAGAATTGCTGATCATGATATTGAGATAAGATGTTAGATGCCATGAGTAATATTGACACCGATATCGGATCCTGGTCAGAGTATGATTAGAAACTGAGTAGGAAATGGATGAGAGGCGGATTATAGTCGAAGCATTCAGATAAGAAAATAGAAGATAGAAAAATTCGGACTGAGGAATCTTGTATGACGAGCAGAATAAACTTTGATGATATTGAGCGAAATAAGTGAGATCCCAAGAACCGAATTCCATTTAGAGTGAAGATCGACCAGTCAAACTTCTAATCGCGAGAAGTAGATTGACCAGAAAGTGGACTTACACGAACCCTTAGAACCAGTTGTTCAGCATTAAAAAGCATTTCCCTGATGACTGAGTGAGTTTGGATCACAAAGAGAGAGACGATGATACGAAAGACACGAACGCAAGACAGATAAAACAGATCCAAGGATAATGACGACGGAGTAAGAGAGCCACAATGAAGAATCGAAATATTGTACAGCAAAGCCTCAATATACGAACGATAATACAATTAGCTTAGTCGCGTTATAATCGATGTAGCTCTCCATTAAATAATTAACAAGTATACGCAATGCAAAATAAAAAAATTTAGCTCTGTTGTCTTACTCACTAAGACGTAATTCAAACGAAAGCTCAGATATCGCAGTTCTCTTGAACAGACTATAAATAACGCTGAAACCGGAAGAGAACATTATGATAGTACAAAAATAGCTGTGTTGAAAAAGACAGGGTCAACATCACAAGTGGGAGGTAGAGTAACGCAAATATCTGTGGGAAAAGGATGCGTTACTGCAGAAGCACTGCGAGTGTGACATCGTTCAGAATGTGAATTAAATGTTCGTAGCTTATAATGAATTTTTCTTCTATGTTACGTCCAAGACCTAATATTAGAAAAGTTAATTGTTCTCACCTATGTCTGCTCTGTTCTTTTACATGCTCGTGACTATGATTTATAGTTAGTTCACATAATAGGTGCTCCTCCCACAAGACCACATTAAATACAATGACACACAGAGTCATTATTTACTACTTAAACTTTATCCCTTTGAATAAAGTCTATTCTCACTCATAGGTACGATTCAAACCTATAAATAGACCAACATCAAGCCTATCCTAATCGTCTACAACATACAAGAGGAATCAATCCCTTTACTCATATATAATTGTAATTATAAAATTTAATTTTATTATCTTTATTGATAGTCAGAATAAATGTATACTCTCATTAAACACTCTAGTATTGGTATTCTCCTACTTAGACTTGAGTCCCTTTTATGTTTAGAAGAATATACCCTTTATACCCTACTGAGAAATCGTCTAAATCTGTAATGGAGGTATATAGATAAAATTGTGTATAAAATACTTATATTCATAAACACTCATTCCCCGTAGAGATAACTTACGTGAAAATCAACCTACCCGTTAATGTTAATAATCCTTTGTATATAAATAATCCAATTTAATAGTACTAATGGTAGTCTCGTCTCTTTCAAGATATATATTATAAATGAGACTCTACTTACTATGAGTTTCGTATGCTTTAGTTCCCAAACAGCTTTTGGCTTCTATATGTATGTATGTAGCATAGTGCGGAGCTGATATTATAGATCTTGAATCAGCATTATAAATTAATAAACCGAATCTATATTAACATGATAGGTAATTTTATACCATTATTATAACGTGATCACTTACGGTGGCATATTTATATAATAAAGTTAATTGCCACTTTACTACTGCCAGTGTGTAGCTGTGTCAATTGAGAACAATTCAGTACCTACTTGACTTCTATGTTTGAGCTATCCGTAATTCATGTCACTTTTCATTTATTATTCCCTGAACTAATGATCTTATCGAATATGCATATGCACTCATTATGTCCTGTAGTTCCTCAAGAATTGGTTGGCAGAGCTCGCGTTTTAATCCGGAGCTGTCGAACCCCTTTTAAAAGTAGAATATCATCACTTCAGCCGATCCACCTGAGAATGTGCATAACTAACGGCGTGTCGTAAGGTTGGTGCATTAGATTCAAAATTGAATTGAGTGTAAATAAGATGTATAACGAAAGCTCCGTGAAGCATAAGAGGAGATGAGAGTCTTATACGATCCCTTTTGTGATAAATGATTCGATAATATAGATACTTAGATAGTGTACATATATACTCTCCTCGTGCTTTCTGTCATCGAATATAAATGAAATTAACATTAAAGACCTACATGAGTTCATATGCTTTGTTGTGAGTTTCACAGAGTCAATGGGTGCATTGGGATTTCTGTATGACGCAATTGTCCTGTCGGTGTACTTGGTGATTTGCAGAGGTGTTGCGTGGAGAGATATAGGAGGGAAAGATGATAGGAAGTTCTCGGCTCCTTCTCTGTTAATATCTATGCCGTTACATCGTGGCACATATTTGAATGTTGGATTTAGTTTGTGTTAACTGTAGGTAGTCTTGTGTTCCTTGAGGTAAAATTGAGAGATATTAATTCTTCAAATTTTAATAACTTGAGTCCTCAAGGAAGTGTCAAAGTAATTCTCCAGAGATCATCAACTGTGATAAAGAGCAACATTATTTGTGTCTCCTCCCCACTATGTTGGTAGCAGAATAAGTTTGTGCTTTGTGCGAAATCTTTCCGTATCGCTGAGACCTATAGATAGCAGGGAAAGTGAACGATTGCAATCAGTTCTTATTTATTATTTGGTAAAAAAATACACAAATAGTCGAATGCTGACTTGCTTTAGTTTGACTGCTGTTGACCAGATCCGGACGGGTTGGGGATGCTACCATTCATGCGAACAGTCAAACTCAATTATGCGAGTGTATAAAGCGTGCGCATACCTGTGTGAAATTATCCAGGTACGTCTTTCAGGGTCCATTTGTGGCTCAAGAATGGAGTAAAGAACCAATGTTCGTTGATTGACGAAAAAGCTAGGTGGATGTGAGCAGATATTATTAGATACTCTATAACAGATAACCCTGTCCTTAACTCAGCTTTCCGTGTGTTTGCGGTTCGAAAAACCTGCACGAGTAAAAATGTAAACACGATAGTGGTATCGAAATTATCCGAAGGCGAGATCGTAATGATTTAATAAAGTAGTAGTCAACTAAGTGAGACCGGATACTATCGTACTTTTTCCAGTGACATGACCTAACTAGATTACTCGATCTCTAACGTAAATAAAATGAGTTTAACGTCCATAAAGTTTAAAGTCACAGATGTTTAACGATACGATAGTATTCATGTAGCAGTTTCGGGAGGTATGTATCCAAAGCCAAAATGTGCACACGAGTGAAGATGATTAATTAATTGTATAAAGAGCTAATTGGCTAACTATATGTCAACTTACATTTCACCAGCTTGACTAAATGATTTAAATAATGCCCTATTGGTGTCGTAAGATATGGATTGTTACCCAACTACTTTACCAAGCGAAGATGGTATGATAATGTGTGGCTATTGGGAAGAATGAGTGTACCATAATTCATCGATCATTAATGTTTATTATTAAGATATAATATAAGTGTGGTGATGGGAATAGATCATTCTCAGGAAAATATAGGATGGATGCGATGAGACTAATAACTACCATTTGGAGACGGTGTCTCTGATCACAAATATAGAAGAAAAATAGTTAAGCACTAGACGTTACGATGTAAACCTAGTTAAATAAAACTACAGCGTTGTATCTACCAATGGTGGAAAATAAGCCTTGCGATGAGCACAACCAATAATATCCACGGAAAAGCTTAAATGTGGAGCTTAAGTACTATCTAAACTGAGCACCACCTATTCAAAAACTGAAATCGCCAGAGAGAAAGAACTGTAGAATTATCCGAACCTCTTGTTCCTCAATGACGTCACGGGTAGAAAGACAATACGTAATCTATCTCCTGAGTTCTGGTGGAACATATTTAGGGATAACTTTTATAGTCGACGTAAAATATATACCAGTAGTTGTTTCCCAGAAATCAGTGAGAATGTAAGCCGAGTTTTCATATCCACCGACTATCGGTGTAGTAGAAATCATATTTAGACTGAACGCAACGGACGCTCAGGCGCCCCGAGGCAAGGCTGTAACTAAACTGCCACATGTGATAACACTTGAGAATCAACTATAACAAGTGTATTGGGCCTAATAGAAATCCCACTAAATAGGAATATGAAAGTAAGTAGATTGCAACCTGCTAAACTTGCATATCGTCGCACTTATGTTCCGAAAGAGAGAATATCGTCGTCAAATGAGAGCACACACAGTGTAGAATAGAATTCAGACCTCGAGACTCGGCATTGTCTCTTCACACAACTTTTAAGGTAGTAGAAAGGATTCTGACATGAATAGCGAGAGAGCCGAATAAATGATATAAAATTTCTATATGACATATTAAGATGGATCGTTCACAAAGAAACTATGGATGTAGAATTAGAAATGAAGAAGATCTA
>JABUQX010089886.1:0-20214 GCA_015478945.1 Trachelipus rathkii
TTTCCCGTACTTATGTATCATCACTTAATCATTTTTTTTATAAACATAGTTTTATATATAATTATATAAATTATTATAGAATATATTATAATTATATTTAGTTATTTATAAAATTAATAATAATATATATAATTTATTATAGTTATAATATATCATAATTAAAATAAATATTATATATATTTATAAAATATTAATATAATATATATATTATTATTTATATATTTATTATATACTAATAATTATTTAAGTTAAAAATTAATATTATATATGAAATATAGTATAATTTATATTATATATATATATATTATTATTGTAATATGATTATAATAAAATTATTATTTATATGTACCTATATTATAAATTATTAAGTACTTCTATATATTATTACTATTATTAATAATCTCATTAACTATCTATATAAATTATTATACTTCATCATAGTATTATAATTACTATTTAAATTATCTATAATAATATATAATTATAATAAATTACCACATATTATTATTATATTATATAATACCTATAATATATATAATATTATATAACATCTATTATGCTCTTATTATAACTTTTACTATATAGTATATAATATATATCAAATTATATTCTATATATAAATATTATCTATATATATTAGTTTTATTTTATTATGATTATAATAATGATACATATGTAGTATTATATATATGTATATATAATACTATGAATATACTAATAGATATTCTCCATAATATATACTTATAAATTTAATAAATATATAGTGTATAAAATGATATAGTATATATAAAAATATATATATATAGTATATATACTATAAATATTATATATATACTATATTATATTATATATAGTATATATATCTATATATATATATTAATATATATATATCGATATATATATATATAATATATATATAATATATATTATTATATAGATAAGTACGATAGAAGTCATAGAAAACTAATATTATATAGTAAACTATTATAAAACTTGTTAATATCAATTATACTATAATATATATATATATATATGTATATTATATATAGTATATATATATAGCTATTATATATAAGTATATATTAATTACTATATATAATGATATTATATATTATATATTATTAACTAGTTGTACAGATACCAACACTTTCACGGTGGCTGGGGGCCCTTTCAAGGGTATTTGCAAGGAAATAAAATACAGTGTGAAACACCCAAGTCCCAAACCTAACAAAATTATCAGAGTGTAGCGTGCAGGACTTGGTTTTAAGGATATAAGTTTAAATACGATTAACCGAAAACCAGGAAGATGTCAAGTATTCCACATAACATGGGGAAGGGTGGGGCTGGTGGAAAGAAGGGTGAGGCACCAAAATAAATGTATGAAACATGGTCAACTCAAAATGCTCTACCAAAATACATGGCGGAGAGGCAGGGGCACTGCTTGGTATTGGCGAGGCTGCGACGCAATGCTAGGTGGAATGCGATGCCAAACTCCTCTGAGCATCACGGTTGTAGACCTATAGAAAAATGTGAGTATATGTGCGCCAACGTCACGTCGCAAGATAGAGCGATGTAGAGAGTTATAAATAAGGGACAGTTAATAATACGTCCCCTTTTAGGCTTTAGACTCACGTCCTGTCCATAGAAAGGGTGAGCCTGAGCCCCCCAGATGTAGAACAGTACCAAACAAGGCGAAAAAGGCCCTTAATATATACTGGAGTAGTGTCAGTAAGAGAAAAAATTCCTCAATCCTGAACAGTAACTCCAGTTTCTCTAGCCACCTTACAACACGTTGTGATATTAGGTTTTTAAGATAATTTTTTGTTTATGTTCATACCAAGAAGTTTATGTTGTTCAAACAGGTGAGACGTTAGAAACCGTCGAAAAAGATAGGAAGTGGAGGTGTTTATTGAGAGGGAGATGTGAAAGTTAAATTTTTTCAAAGACTTGAATTTCACAAGGTTGTGTGCGTCCTCACCGAAATCTCCATCCAGGTCGCAATAATAGGAACAGAAAGATCTGAAGACGATGAGCAACTCTAGATGCCAAAAGAGGGAGATTGAAATGAGTGGAAATGGAGAGTTGAGTCATCGTGATAAGAGTGAACAGAGTTAGAAGTACAGCTGATAGATGGATGCGTTGATGAAAAGTAAGAATAGGAGTTGAGATAAACAGCAGAATTTGGAACACCACAACAATTAACAGAAAGGAGAAGAACGTCGCTGCCATCACGCAGGTGCTGATATGGGAGTACTGTGTACAGAGAAAATACTTGACAAGTTAATTGCAAAGAAGAAGGAAGAAACACAAAGGAAGGGAGCTTAGTGAGTAGCGACGCATGCCATAACTGGATCAAAAGCTTTGATATATCGACGTGTCAACCACCTCAAGACTCCTCCATGAGTCCCAAGGGAGAAGACCATCAATCAGTACAAGATAGGAGTAGTATGTCACCCAGTTGACGCTCTTGAGTCGTCGAAAGCCATAACATGACTGAAAGAAGGGATTAGACTCCAGATGATCCGGAAATGAGAGCTAAGAAGAGTTTCAAAGATCTAGATAGAATACAATGAGGAGCTAATAGGACGAGCTAGGTTAGAAGGATTCAGAGGGCTGCCTTTTTTCGTATTACCGGTTACATATGCGCGCTTCCAGCACTGACAGGAAATGCTAACAAGTATTTAGGTCATATGAGAGTAAAGCGTGATTCGAGGAACAGGGGCCAGCTTGAAGCACACTCCCTCAGAAACAGCGGGAGGAATGCCATCCGCGTCACTAGCTCTTGCCTGACACTCATAAGTCTCAGAAATCCTATACACACGATCATTCGCGTAATACGGAAGAGCCATAGGAAGAATCCTGAGAGAGGAGAGAAGCATGAGGAGGGATGCGGAATTCCTGTCCGGGGTAGAATTAGATCAATAAAAGGAAGGGCCGAAGCGATTAGGCTTTTTCAGTAGGTCCAGAGTGTAGCTACAGTACCTTGTCAGAGCGAGTAATTGGAGAAACACGATTCGAAAAAGTATTAGAGATGTTTTTGGCAAGAGGCGCACAAAATTTTATCAGTAGTAGAGCAAAGGTTGGTCGACTTTCTTTAGTTGAAGCGCGCTAGTCTGTCGAATAATAGCCATGCAACGATTCCGAGCAATCGGAAGATTGAGTAAGAGTGATAGTAGAACGAGAGTTTTTCCATGCCGATATGCGATGTCTCTCTCCTGAATGAGCGAGAACATTTCGCAGTAATTTATATATATATCTATACTATATAATATATATATATATATATAATTATAATCTATGTATATATATACTATTATATTATATATATATATACTATATAATATACTATATATATTAGTATTATAATTATATGAATATATATAGTTATATATATATATATAATTAAATATTATATATGTATAATATATATATGATATACTATATATAATTATATATATATATATATATATATACTACTATATATATAATATATATATATATATATATTATATAAATATATACGTATATATATAGGTATATTCTATAATAAATATATATATATATATTATATATATATATTATATAAGTAGCTATATCTATATATATATTATAATATTAATATACTACTATTAAATTATATTTTATATCACTATATATATAATATATTGATATTACTATCTGATTTTGAAAAGTGACATAACATATTATATAATAGCGAGTGGATATATATAGTATACTATATATATATTTCACATATATATATATAAAGTAATATAATATATTATATAGTATATATATTATATATAAAGTATATAATCTATATATATAATATATATATGATATATATTTATTATATAGTATCTATATATATATATATATATTATATATCAAATATTATGACTATTATATTATTATAATATCACATAATATATGATATACGTTATATAATATATACATATATACAATATTAATATAGTATTAATATATAATACTATATATATCTATAACTAATATATATATATATATATTATACTATAGTATATTATATATATATATATCATAGTATCTGCAGCAATGTTAAATCAGTGATGGTTAGGAATGGGATCATCGGATCATTATATTGATTGTTCTACTGTAAATTAGTTAGTGGGGCTTGGATGGAAGGGAGTGATACGAAAGTGAAGTAGGTAAAATTAAGAGTGAAAGTAGTGAAAAGAATAAGCGATCAAGTTTAGAGCGCTCGCATAATATCGTGTTGAATGTGAACGAGTTGAATCTGAACAAATTGGAAGCAAATGAAGGAAGCAAATTGTTAGTCAGTTGCTAAAGGAATGTGTGGATGTGCTTAAAGTAGGGAATTAAGAATGTTAACAGCGAATGGTGGAATGAAGAGTGATGAAAGCGGTTAAAGGTAAAAAAGAGCGTTGTTGAATGTACTAAAAGCAAATGATGAAGTTTCAAAAGAAAGATGCTTGGGAATTATATAAGGAGGTAAAAGAGACAATTACTAAAAGGTGCATACGTAGGAGAAAACAAGAGTAAATGAACAGTTTTGGAAGGGAGGATTGAATGAGGAACATAGCAAGGAATAGGAGCTCGTTGCTCTTCTGGAGAGGTAAGCGCGAAAGGATTAAAATGAGGAATAAGGGATGCTCTTAGAATAGTGATACGGGATATGTGCTTTGTAACTGATGTATATGGAAGTGGTCGGAATGTGGAAAGAAACTTAGAATACTGCACAATTATTACAGTAATGATGATGTGTTAGTGAATTGTGTTGGTTTGATGTGGCAAGTAAAGATGGTTTTTGGGATTCGTAGGTTATTAGTAAGGAGGAGGGTAATGGGGTAGAGTGAGAAAGTTGAAGAATGGAAACTCTTGCAGTATATCCGTGAAATTACCGTTTAAATTTGATCAGAGCGAGGCCGAGATGGTTGAGTTGATGGATTTGGAAGTTGTGTAAAATAGTGCGTGGTGTTATTATGAGTTACTAGGTTCCCGGATTGGGAAGAGACGGTTAATTTAGTACCCTTATGTAAGGTATAGGGAGAAAAGGGGAACTGTAGAAATTATAGGGAAGAAGTTTTTTATGAGTGTTTGTATGGGAGGTATATGCTGTATTTTAGTGAAAGAGCGTCGAGTGTACTGAAGTACTGATTTGTAAAAGAACAAGGTGGCGTTTAGAAGTGATAGGATGTGTGGATCAGATCTTAACATTAAAACAAATGATTGAGAAAATGAGGAAAAGAAGAATAAATAATAATTTTCGGGTTTTATGGTATTTACAACAGTTTTATATTAGAGTTAATAGTGAAGTTTATGGCAGGTATTGAGTGAATATGTGTTTGGGTGTAGCTCTTCTGATGGAAACTCAAAAGTATGTATGATCGATAGGAAAGAATGTGGAAGAGATATAATGGTGCAATTGGTAGCTTTGGTTTATGGATTAATAGCGGAGTGAAGACAGGGTTAGTGTTATGTCTTCCTAGTTTATATAATTGTTGTAAGTGTATGGGTTATGAAGAATTTCGAGGTGGTATGGCAGGAAATGGTTAGAATGATTGGAATGGATATTGATGAGGGTGCTAACTATTTATTATGCGGATGATTTGGTTCTGTGTGGTGAATCTGAAAGAGTTTGAGAGGATTTGGTAGAGAGATTTGGTCAGGGTGTTGTAAAAGGAAGGGGTTTGTATAAGTAAACGTAGATAAATCTAACACTAGTAAGGTTATGGTTGTGAGTGAGAGACAGTCCTCAGTGTGAAGTTTATGTTTAAGATGGTGACAGACTGGAGCAAGTGTTCTGAGTTGTTAAATATTTAGGTACTGTGTTCGGGATGAAAGAAGGAACGGATTGTGCAGAAGTGTAGTATGTAAAGTGTGTGAATGCGCAGGATAGGTGGCTGGTTCAATTAAATCGTTGTGGATGTAAGTAAAGAGACTAATCTTGAGTGCGCTAGAGTCTTGTATGAGGGTATGTGTTGTTACCTGTGTTTATTGTATGGTAGTGAAGCCATGTCTGAATAAGAAGGTATATGATCTAAAGCTAATGTTTTCAGCATGGACATCTTATGGGCATGCTAAGGTGTGAGAAGAATTAATAAAATGAGGATTTGGAACGTATTAGAGAGTATTAGGTAGTGTGAAGAAAGGTAAATGAGACAATAATATGAAATATTGAGTTTGAGATGGTTTGGTCATTGAAAGGATGAATGTTAGTGGGTTGGCTAAGCGAATGTATAGTGACTGCAGTGTTTGAGAACCGACCGGCTGGGAGTCCGAAGAGAAAGTGGATTGAGCCAGTGATAGTGTTTGAAGGAGAGAATTTTGAGTTTGGTGAGAGAAGCAAGGTGTATAACAGGAGTGAATGGCGGGGGATTGTATGGGTGTGGTGTGTAGCCCACCTGGCAAGTGATGAATGCCTTACACTGACGACTCTACCATAAGTAGGGTCCTTCGCTGTTCTCTACTGAAGCTGTTAAGTGATTTTCTGACTGCATGAGTTCTCACTAAAAAATGCGAATGTAAATAAGTTATTTTTAATATTTTAATAGGCTGGGCTTGTCTTTTCGAATTATGTATGCTCTTCTATTCAGGAGCCAGTCAGATGCTGAGATGTTGAAGAGAATCCAGTTACCTTTCAAAGAAGAGAAGGTAGAAGAAAAGTGAAGAATATATAAAGTCTATGATGATACTGGCTGATAGTCAAAAAATATATAGTTAAATGTATATACATAGGTATAGAGAGATATATATGAGATATTAGATATAGTTATCATAATAGATACTAGAATATATAAATATATATATATATATAGTTATATTTAACATATATATTATATATATATATACTAATATTATATTATATACTAAGGAGAAAACTATGTATAATATATATAATCTATAATATATTATATGATAATTATAGTAATATTATAATTATATTAATTATAATTAATATATATATATATATAATATATAAATATATATATCCTAAATCTAAAAATAAGTTTTATTATTTAGACAATGAAAGAAAAAACACTTTTCAGCTTCAGTAAAAAATATAATATACAATATTATATTTATTTTTCTAATTACAGTTTTTGTGTTTCATACTATTAAGGGGGGGGGTGGGGGCGGGGGGGGGGGGGGGGGGCGGGGGGGTGTGTGAAGAGAATGTCCTAAGTTTCGCAAGTTGGCGCAAAGATTTGCAGATTTTAAAAGAAAGTCAAAGTCTTGCTCATCCGTGGAACAGCGGTGAATTCATCAACCCTAATCAGAAATTTGCTATGGAATATAGACAAATACGCGTATGGTAAAGGAGTGATTAACTACTACTACTAATCTACTACTACTACTATCAGCTATTTCCTTTTCTACTAAAGTAACTACTGACATCCTACTACACTACTACTAACTAACTACTAACTATGATATCTACTACTACTAATACTACTACTACTGGCTGAGTGAGTACTACTACTACTACTTGACTGTACTACTATTACTGACTTATTAGATATATAAAATATGAATAATAATAATAATATATAATGATTAATAATAATAATAATAATCAATAATAATAATAATAATAATAATAAGTAGATAATAATAATAATATTATAATAATATATAATATATAATTAAATAATATATAATAAATATAATAATATACACAATAATAATAAAGATATAAAAATAAATAATTTGTGAAGACTTTATTATTATTTATTATTATTATTATTATTATTATTATAACTATATATATTATTATTATTATTTATTCATTTATTAAATTTATATTATATTATTGATTATTATTATTATTAATATTCTCGTTCATTATTTATTATGTTGTTTTTTTTATAATAAGTAATTTATTAATTAAATTTGTATTATATTATTTTATTAAATGTATGATTAAATTATTACGTAAAAAAAAAATTATTACATTATTATTATCTTTATTATTATTATAATTATTTAATATTATATTGGATATTTTAATTGTCAGTCGCGGAGTTAGATAATATAAGTATTATTATTATTTTCGATTTATTTATTATTTATTATCTCTATTTATTTTATGTATATTATTAAAAATTACTAAGTATTATTATTATTTTATAACTTATTTGATTATTAATATTATTATTATTTCTATTATATTATTAATTTTTGTTTATATTATTATTATAGTTATTATTATTTAATTAATTGATTATTTTATTATTATGTGCTATATATTATTATTATTATTATTATTATCTTATTATTATTTATTATTTCTTATTTTTATCAGGCATTAACTTTCAATTATTGTTTTCTTATTATTATTATTATTAATTATTATATTATTCTATGTTTAATTTTTATTTCTCTTTTATTTTTAATTAATTAGAAAAATAAAAATAAAAATTATTTACTCAAATTTATCATTATTATTAATATTACTATTATTTTATTATTATATATACATTTTTATTATTATAATTATTGATTTATATTATTATTATTATTATTATATATATTATATCTATATATTATATTTATTATATTTATTATAATTATTATTATATATTCTTATCTGCTAACTGAAGTTGTATTTACGACATATTCATAAAAGTTTATTAATGATAAATTATTATGGTAATTATTATTATTTTATATATATTATAGTATTACGATTGATACAAAATCTAGAAACCTAATTACGAATAATTTTTAATTTATAATATTTATCATTTTAATATATGTTTATATTTTTTTTTTTATTTTTTATTATTTTATATTTTTTTATATTTATATATTCAACTTTTTTTTCTTTATTTTTATTATTTATTATTAATTATTATTATATTAGTATGTATTATTATTATCTTATTATATTATTATTATTAATTATTATAATATTATATCTATTAATTATTATCTATTATTTATTATTATATTTATATGATATTATTATATTATATATTTATATATAATTATATTTAATATATTAAATTATTTTATTATTATTAATATTATTTATTATTATAAGTTGAAGTAGGAACCTAATTTTTAATGGTACATCAAAATATATGTGTCACTAACAGTATCTCTATCATATTCTATTCTCCCACAAACATCTTCCAGCAGATAGCGCGTTGGCAGCTACATCTACTGCTCTTTGATTTTTCTCTGTACACAAAGGCGTTCTAACTAATTAATAATTAAGAAAGTTATCAAGCCTAATTATAAACGAATAACCGACCTATGCTCAATCGAGGGTTCATACACTAGCTAGAGCACAATCACTGGGATATTTCTAGAATGTCTATGCAGACTATCTATGTATTATTTAATCTCCTACGAATTGTACAGAATGGGTAAATAACATGTATCATTGTATCACAGTGATTTAGCGAGACCTAACCATGGTTCGTATGTGTTGATCTGTATTCTATCTAATTTTTATAATATCTATTATGATTATTTTACTATTTATAAAAATAATTAATAATATAGTATTTAAATTTGCATCAATTGTATTTAATGTATTATATATTATATAAAAATAATTTATATTATACTAAAAATATTTATGGTATTGTAAAAAATAATGTATATATTTCTTAAGTTATCTATCTCACTCTCTAAATAAACACATATGTTTTTAATTAGAGACACGATAAACTTTTACAATTTAAATCTAGAATTAACTATATACAAAATATGCTTTTTACACTGAATACCACTAATAATTTCTGTTAATATTTCATATTTACCCATATTAAATGAATTATCATGAGACTCAAAGAACACTTCAAAACTCTCTGTTGTGTCTCCTATTGTTTTACAACTGATGGTTGTTATAAATAAATCTTCCATGCATTGAGTCATAGATTGATCTATAAGATTGATCTATTTTAGAATTATTAGGATATCAATGTCACTTAGGAACATAATTTTAAAACGCTCTAGGAATAAATGATTTCACTCACATAATAACACTAGCATTGGGTATTCAGCAAATAACATAGCAATCCGACTTTACCCATCAATTTCTTGTTGATAAGATAAATAATCGATTACTGGTGAATACATTCTCACACGAATTCAATATCACAGTATTTATTAAATATGTGGTCTTGGATTAAGGACGTAAAATTAAGTTAAAACATTTTTTTTGTACCTTCCCGAATGGATACGCATAAAACCTGAACAAGCTTAAGCTACAATTCATCATCCCTTACATCTGTAGAAATAAAGGTTAGCTCACTAAATCTACGTCCTCTAATAACTTTATGCTGGAACTAACATCCGTTTCCTTCATGCACAAAAATAATCACAAGCCTCAGAACTAAGACTTACAACCATTACGATACAACGCAGAGATAACCAGTTATATCGAAACCTTCGAACATAACATCATTCCATTCATCTTAGTTTGAATCTTCACTTACATTAATACACACAGCATGATAGTTCATTGCAGCTCGTGTTGCTCACTCGTATACAATACGATAGAATACAGTCCCTTCTAATAATCATGTCTTCGCCTCTCATCCAGCCCTTTTCTATTCGTTCCACTTTATGGGATATCTTCTCAACGATCAATATAATATTAGTAAGATCACGAATAATGACAACACTAATCTTATTATTAATAATATATAAAAAAATAATAATAACTATTAATAACATCTGAATTATATATCAACTAAATACAATAATATAATAATATAATCAATAAGTAATAATAAATAATAATAATAACACACACTCACACACACAATAATAATAATGACATATAAAATAAAATAATAATATTATTATTATTATTGGATAATATACTCACATTCACAGTAATTATCAGATAATAATACATATATAATCAAATCAGATAATAATCAATAATAAATAATAATGATAATAATAATAATAACAATGAATAATTATAATAATAATAATAAATAATTACTAAAACTATAATAAAACATATAATCAATATAAAAAAACAACTTCTATATCCATTAGAAATTAAATGATACATTTTCACCTTTTAGCTTCCAAAATCACGAAATATTTTCTAATTTCCAATTTAATCCTTTCTATCAAATACTATTCACAAATAATTTCCTACGCTCGTACAATTAGGCGAAATCTATAAACTTAATTAGTTTCTGACCCGCTCTTTTTCTGTTCGTTAAACCTCTTACATTCACAGTTCTCGATATCTACATAATGACTTATTTTATTTATTTATTAATTTTTTTTTAATATATGTTTTAATTACGTAGATACCGATGTTATCCTTTTTCCTTTCATAAATAAGATGTAAAATTTAATAAAATTTTAATATATATCAGCGTATATATTTAATCTTGTATCTGCTCATGTCAGAACTACATAGTTCATCTACTATTAACTAGTTAAAGTCAGTGCTGGTATATGCCTTTAACCCTATAACTTATATCAACTACAATACCATACTTATCTTGTACAACATAAGTCGAGCGCACTATCCAGAACTCGTACAACGAATATGGGTGTAATCGACATAACGTAACTTAAACTGATGGATCCCTTAGTTAGTACACGAACAGGAAAATATTTTTTGTTTTGTGCTAATCATTCTACAGTTGCATTCACCGTTATACTAAGCTGGTTTACAGATTCCAATGTGTGCACATCGAGTTAGCGCCATATCGCGCAAGTACACAATTTTATCTCCTCCAACTTAATACGTTGCTTAGACTCGCGCCATATTATTAATTAAACGAACAGCACCTGCCGTTTCCTCATCTCTTTTTCTTATACCCTCGCGTTATGTACATAAATACTTCTTCATTAGTTAATATAAATTACTTTGCTTTATTTATTATATAAATTATGTACAGTATGATCGGGTTATGTTTATTTCTTTTAACTTCAACAATCAAAATCTCGCATTCCAAACCGGAGCCATCAATTTATGAGCTTCTTATAGTTAACTAAGTGTCATTACATAATTAACATTAACACATCTTACAACTACATACTTCCTCATCCATCTGAAGCGCACAAACTAAAATGCAGCTGAGCTTACATACATCAAGCTCATAAACCAAAACTAACATAAAGTTTAACGTAATGTGTCCATTTATCCACTGAAATGTACTCTTAGATTAACATTAGATCAAAAACTTTCGGTTAACATATTATGTATATTAAACATTTAAATATAGGAGGCATATAAGTTCATCATCTACTGTTCATGACTAAGAATCGAGAAATTCTTGAAGAGTGATAGCAAAGTTAGTACGGACAAAACCAGTCAAGATATACTAATATAATATATAAATATGCCATCTATACATAACATCTTTTTGAGTAAATTGATTCTCTAGAATTGTCTCTTTTAAACATCAGTTATATGTAATATCTTAGAAAATGAAAGCTAATCATATACTCATGAATTGTCAGCAAGCTGAAAAATGAGAAACTTGGAAGAGTAATAATAATAATAATTAAATAATAAAAGTATGTAATAGGATCAATAACTAATAATATCACTACATAATACAAGACACATCACATAGAAACTATTGCATCAAAGTCATACATCTCTAAATTTACCATAATAAGAATTAATAAAACAATAATATTCATCAACAGTAATCACAATAATAATAATAACATAATATAATACTATAAATAAACTATATAATAAATAATAAAAAATAAAATCAAATAATAGTATAAAAATAACTAATAATAATAATAATATTATTATTCAATATTAATATATTATATTATTATTATTCATTATATTAATAGTTATCTATTATATGATTATCGATAACCATAGCAATATTAATTGCGAGCGAAGTTGACCTAATTCTCTGTATCTACTTCAATCGTATAAATTAGTTTTTTTTATATCATATCATATCTCACTCATTTAGTTACATTAAACATACTTATTATTTTATAGTTATCTACGTATCCCAATTAATTCATATTTTATTTAGCTTATTATATGTACATAACGTAATTAAGAATGACCAATCTTTAAATGCATTAAAGTTATCATTGATTCAATCACTACTCTCATCCTATTATATATCCTATTATCTATCATTATTATTATTATTATTGTGAACTATGTGTGTTCATTGTAAATATATCTGATGTTATCTATCACTTAGCAAAATTTCCGAATATAGACTTCATAACTAATCATTACTTTACGTTGATTATATCCAATCAAGATACATTAAGCTCAATCCTGAAAACCCCATTATTTATATATAATTATTATTAAATTATTATGTCATTATTATATTACTCATCGTATATTTCTATTATTCTACACCAAAAATTTGTTTTCCCCTAGTTAATCATCTTAATTCATTAATGTTAAAATATTATCACGCGACAAAAGAAGATCGAATTTTGTCATTCCATCTAGCTCACAATCAAAGTTTTTAATCCCTTCACATTCACCAGGTAGTCTATACAAACGCCTTATTATCGTATTATATTTCTCGTTCTTATTTACTGTCACATGGCAAATTCTAAATATGATCGAATACTATTACATCTATATAATATTTACTAAATTTTTCTCAAATGAATTATTATTTATCCTATAAATTCTATATATATAATTATAATTATATATATTTAGATATTAATAGTTATAATATATAATATTTTATGATTTAATTATTAATTATATATAAATTACATTAATTTATAATATTAATTATATATATCACTCTAATTACCTTCATCTATAATTCATCCTGTATATTATAAACTACTTCAACTATTATATAATTATTATATACTTAATATTTTTCATATAACATTCCCAGAATATTTATTAATTATATACTTATTACATTAATGTTAATTAACTCTATTATAATATCTCACACTGATTATTCATTATTCATTATTATAATTATTATTATTATTAATCTATGGATAATAATACTTTCATTTCAATATTCAAATATTCATTATTATAATATGTATTATCTAATTTATTAATTATTATATTATTCATATTATTAATTTTATGGTCATTATATTATTATTCATTATCATAATCCATATTATTTATTATTATTATTTATATCTATAATTATTAATTTATTTTATTTATATATTTATATTATTTTTATTATTATTATTATTTAATTATTTAATTTATTTTACTATATTACATTATAATTATTAATATTATTATTTCATTGAATTATTATTTATAATATATTATTATTATTATTAATTATAATTTAATATATTTTAGTTACTTATAGTAATAAGTATTATGATTATTATTATTATTATTATTATTGATTATATTATTATTATTATTTATTTATTATTTTATTATTATTCAATATTTAATTACAAAGTTCACTTTTGTGTTAGCTTTATTTATGTGAAAATTTTCTCTAATATAATACTAATTTAAATTTTCGATAAAACAATTCAGAAAATAGATATTTATCAGAAAAAATGTATTGGGACATATTATATTTATTAGTTCTTACCAAGTTACGATCGTCACCTCGGACATCTATTCGAATTGATCGTACTTCTTACATTTGAATTAATTATATTTCACTCTAGTAGATTAAGATTATAATTACTCATATCTTTATATGGTAGCATTTATGTTTATTCTTTAAATCTAAGAGACATCACGTAAAGGGCAACATTATCTGCAAGGTTCTGAAGTGTACACAGTTGTTTTTGTTTCCAGATAAGGGAGACTTATCCTATAGAAATGCTAATTTCCTTCCAAATACCGATTAAAAAGAAAATATATTTTTTATTGACTATATACTCCGGATATTTTCGTAACTTTAAATGTAAAAAAGAATAATCAAAAGTGCTAATGAAATTTTTTAGAGTACAATGAGTGAAAAGAATGTTTTAGTTTTTGCCAACACACTAATCATAAAAAATGGCGTATAATATATCTCTTTATTATTCAACATTTTTTCAATGTTTTTTTGAGCACTATATCCTCCATTTGTGCTTTAGAATTCAAATTTCGTTTAGACTAATCATAATTATAACGAATTTGGTTCTAATAAATTAAAGTGTGATTTTTATTACAATCCTAAAAAAATAGCATGACTCTGTGAAGAACAATATAGAATCGAGCTTACATACAGTTTCAAATTACTGTAAAGCAACGAAAAGAAACAGAATATTATCGGCAATTGACGCTTTTGCATTTTTAGCTCAAAAAATATTTTATAACTATTCAAATCTTATTGATTTAATTCATATTTTATAATTATTCTTATGAATGGTACTTATATAATATATTGACTCGATTATGAAAAAAATATATGTGTATCGTTTTCAAAAATATGATTTTTATTTTTTTATTGTTTGATCTTGTTAATGGGAAATTCAGAGGTACGATAAAATATTCACAATTAGATACATTGAGTATTTAATTATTTTATTTATATTTTTCATGAGTATAAATGAAATCTTCATTTCTCCATTATTATTAATAATTATATTAATATTATATATATTATTATATCAATATTATATTTAATATTTTATTATATATTCTATAATAATATTTATTATTTAATTTCAATATAAATATATAATATAATTTAATTTAATTATTACATTTAATATTATATATAATTATTAATTAGATATAATTATATTATTATATTATTTAACTATAAGTAATAAACACTCAACCGGGCATAGCCCTATTATTCAATGAAGTAGGGAACTATTTAGGTAATTTATATCACCTGATTCCTGTAAGCTAGGATTTCGATACCTTAACAACCGCTTCGTAGGCATGCGACTCTCAGTAAACCGTCCGCTCCTAAAAATACAAACCGGCGTATTGAGCTATTTATATATATATAAGATAATAGTAATAACACTTATACACGCACCACTAATAACTAATATTTAAAAGAGCCTCTTCTTATATTATATGAGAGGTTTGGTAATAATTATATTACCAAATTTTTCAACTCAACATTAAAAAGTAATGAGTCTTGGAAAATTAAATTAACTGTAGGGACTAGACAATAAATGATATTACTGAATTATACTAACATTATAGTATATAATATACTTATGCTTATATTATGTCTAGGACTATAATTAATATGAAATACAGGATCCTATATATATAATATATATAACTGCATACAATGAATTATAATAGTATATTGACTTATTTATATATATAAATATATACAATCATTATATATATATAGTGACAACTAAAGTTATAATATAACATATATATATAATATATATATATATTATTAGTACTATATACTAGTATAATATATATTATAATATAATATATATATACATATTATATATACATATGATGATTAATATATAATTATATTATATATATATATATTATATCTACCAGAACTATATATATATATATATATATATATATATATATAAGTAATATAATATATATTATATATAAAAAAAATAAAAATATATATTATATATATATAATACACTTTACGCAAATACAATATTATAATATATAATTATATATCTATTAAATTTATAAATAATATATATAATATATTAATATATTATACTTATAAATAAGTATAATACTTAATATAAATATTAATTAATCATATAATAATATAATTGACTTATAAACACATCCTTAATCTGTATTATTTAAAAATATTAGTACAGGAGTGTTCCTGTTAATGCTCAGTGATGATCGTAAGCTAAATTATTGGTGACCTTGTGTAATATACAATGTCCCGAGATGGCACGAGTTCTGCTGGTTCGGGGACGAACAAACGACAGCCTAATGAATCTATTCGACTAGAATGACCATATACATTTCAGTAAAGTATATCTTTACACAGCTCTTATTCAACATATGGTTAAATTAGATGGATTACAGCAAAATAAAAACTACTAAAAGAGCGAAGTTAATTGAGTGAAATAATCTTCTGTAAATGTTATAATACTTCGCCTAAGACATTAATTAATTACAATATGATTCTGGTATACTAACTACATTGAATACATTTGTCCAAATTGTTGCTAAGTTGCTTGACAAATTGGTATCGTTAGCTTTCGCGTATGATCATAACCCCAATTGCAATTTGGAGCACTCTCACTTACGATTGTATGCAATGATTAGCTCTCAGCAGCACGGGTTTACCTAAACACCAATGTTATGAAGGAATCTTCAATAGTTAAGATTTATCTAGTTTAATAATAAATATAATATAAATTAATAAATTAGTGTATTAGCAGTGATTTAATCGAATTTGTGAGAAGATAAACTTTGAAGACAACATGTTCGTATTATGTAATAGATGATATAATCCTTTATTTTTGGGGGAGGATAGATCGGATCTAGTATCTACTTAAGTCTTTAGAGGCTTATAGTATAATATCTAGTTCCAGTTTAATGCGTTCTGTGTGGGTAATGTGTAGTGCTGTTTTTGCCTATACATTTAGATGGTTATCGTGAAGTATCTGGGCGCGAGTGAAATTACTTCGTTTATTCATTTTTGCACGCAATTTACCATCTTTATCGCTACGAACATTTTATCAATCCATTTCGTGGCGTACAGATGTTTACACCTGACTTCATTGATCTATTTGGATTGGTCATTAACAGCTAAGCAACATCGTTCTATGTACCTATAGATCACCCAGGCAGAATGCCACGGAAGATTACTCGTCCTCAGCAGTGGTCTCCATAAAAGCTAAATTTTAAAAACAACTATTGCAATCTTTAATTACTTCCTGTACGGTATCTTTTTAATATAGTATCACATCCTCTTCAGAGTCTAGAGCAAGTAGTTTCAAGTATACCGACTACATGATTGGAAATATATTATAGCTGATTCATCTGATTCATGTGAAAAAATTAGCTTGATCGCAGATCTAAGAAACTAGCTACACACCATAAGTTTCGCACATAGAAATTAAGAAAGTACTTTTTTCACGGATCTTAAGCTCTTAACGTTCCGCCATGTTAATCCTATTTCCCACTGAACAACTTTTCTTTAATAGCGATGGACCAATATTATAAAAAATATTCATCTAAAAGTCATAATTATTTTAAAACTTGGGCGACTGTTACTCACGTTTAATGCTTGTTTATCATGTTGTCCAAATGGCTCAAGGAAATGGTTAATAATTTGCCACTAGTTAATATATCAATAATCATGTATCAATTTTATACAATGTAAGTTCGATGATCTTTCTATCTAAAGAACGAAATATATGATGTAGGGTGAAACTTTTGATTCATAGGACATAAGCTTGTGAGAGGCAATATACATAAAGTCGTTTACTAAGACCCTCCTTTAAATTTCGGTAATGTTATAGAGACGAAGAAATTTTTGATACCAATAAATTAATCTCGAGAGTATTCACACATCTAGTCCATTCCCAGAATCTTAAAAGCATTCTTCATTACTATCGTGCTCATCCGAATATTCTGTTGAATATACATATTAGTTAGGTTATCTGTAAAAGAGTGCCTACTGCCACCGCTTCTTCGCAGAGTAAATAATAAGTAATCTTATATAGCGAAAGTCCTGTCTAACGATAAAAATGTAACCTGGAAAGCATATGGAAACATATTTCATCAAAAATCAAAATATTATTACGATCTCACCTAATATAGGCAATGTAAACGCCACTCGCAACCTTACTAATATACGCAAGCGTACCAAGTGTTGGGAATCTCTCGAGTAATCAACGCGCTAATTGTCACTAAAGAATTGTTCGATCTTTATAAAGGATAAGTGAGTATGATATAGAAGAATGATAAAAGCCCTTAGGAGGTATTCAGACAAAATACCCGTTTAATAGAACAAGAAGATTTTTCCAATTGGCTACATTATAATAATCGTTCTACATTATTTTTCTGAAGAAAAGAAGAAATATTAATAAATATAACTTCACTATTACGAAAAATTAATGAGAAAAATCATATGTATCCCTCTATAATATTTAAGGCCTAAGTGATTTCTCTTATTAATGGGTAAGTAAGACAAAGAAGTATTCCTCTGGTGATGAGTGGGATTGTAAAAATGTTCTCTTGGGCTGTGGATCCGAAAAAGTATGTTACGAGGCAGATCGTAAAGGGGTCACGATTAGTTGAAATAAGCCTGTAATTATATCAGGAAATATATGTTAATCCGCTGCTAATATGTCTGATATAAAACGCGAAGAATAACCAAAACCAAAAGACCTCATCAATCCCTAAAAGAGAAGTTAAATAAACACCTATTTTTGTATGTGGATTATATGAGAGAAAAACACAGGAATAAATAAGATTAGTTAAAGTAGAGTATTATCTTATAAAACATTATAACCATGAAAATGGACTGTAGTTCCATTGAGAGGAGGGTGTCAAGAAGGGATAAATTTATCATAAAATTTCACATTTACTCATATTTATCAAGTGAGGAGGAAAAAGTTATATGAAAACTAATGATAACATCGGTAAGACTGGAATTTCAGTAAAATATTGCTATTCCAACTATTAGGAATAGGTCATTCAATCTCCTCGACTCAACAATCTCGCAAAACTTGACTCCATCACCTCCCAATAACTTCACCCACATAATCCAGGTGTACCGGGAGTGTTTCATAAAGCAATGAACTCGAAGATATTATGAAAATCTACTATGAAAAAAAATGTTTCACTATTAGTACCGATATAACATGAACAGATTTAACCTAGAATTGCGGAAAAGGAGGAGAGATAATATAATATAAGAACCCATACTAAAGCCACAAGTATTTGTATGTAACGATTCAAATTGATTGAATAATAGAAAGAATGTGTCAAGGTCAAGAAGAATATATAATGTTTTCAATTACGAACCGATGCTAATGTCGTCTAAGCCGTAAAACTTCTCCGAGAGTTTAGTGATATAAAATAACATAGTACATAGGTGAATAAAAGAATACGTCAACAAACTAAGATATGTATGATATATGTATAGTGTATAATTATATACTGAGCCTCGATATTTATAATAAAAATCATCCCAAGTGTTTTTTAGATGAGTAGTAAATAAAGATAGTTCCCAACGAAGAGTTAAACTTTTTTATATTTTGAAGTCTCACCTCTCAAATAATATATCCATACAAACACCAGTATAAGATTATTAGATTTAGAAAGACATAATGACATTACGCTCCGCTCTT
>JABUQX010089887.1:0-35161 GCA_015478945.1 Trachelipus rathkii
TCCATGCCATCATGATCTATTGATCTATGATCAATTGATCTATTGATTCAATCATAATTTTTATATATAACAATTTGCTATGCTTTACATACCCTAAATCAGTAAATCAGTAAATTCAAACTCATCTTCCCAACCACCCTTCTGTCGCATCCATGATCTAATTGAAGTCTATTGACTCTATGATCTCTATATGCTATTGATCTATTGATCTATTGATTCCAAGTCATATTTTTGTCATTAATTGCTATGCTTTACATACCCTAAATCAGTAAATCAGTAAAATCAAAACCATGCTTCCAACCAACCCTTCTGTCCATCATGATCTCATATCTATTGATCTATTGATCTATCGATTCAAGTTTCATATTTTTATTAAAATTTGCATGTTTTATATACCCTAAATCAGTAAATCATAAAGCAGTAAAGCCTTAAAGACCACCCTGGCTGTCCATCTATTGCATCTATTGATCTATTGATCTATATCTATGATCTATGATCTATTGATTCAAGTTCAATTGTTTATTAAAAATGCCTATGTTTAACATTACCCTAAAATCAGTAAATCAAAAATCAAACCACTTCAAACACCCTTCTATTCCCATCCGACGATCTATGATCTCTTGCTCTATAGATCTATTGATATTGATCTATTGATTCATATATATATGTTGTTTATTAAAATGCCTATTTTTACATACCCTAAATAAGTAATCAGTAAATCAAAACATCCTCCCCAGTACCCTCATACTTTCCATGATCTATTGATCTTGATTCAAGTCATATTTTTCTTTAGTAAAATAACATTACATAATAAAAAGCGCAAAAAGAAAACAAGTTTTTATTTAAAGCATTTATTAACATAAGTGCATACTACATAATCGTTAACATATAAATTTATAATTCAAAATTTTTTCTTCAAGTTTGATAAAAAGAAAACATTATATAAAAATTCTATAAGATGAAATAAATACATAATACACCACATAGATAAACTTTATCTCCATCCGCAAACACAAAGGTCTAACAATATTGAACCTATTATCATTTTAAAAAAAGATGTTACATAATGATTACTAATACATAAAATCTAAATGCAGAGAGTCAAGAAATATAATACAACATTATTTTTATTCTAATACACAGCTATCCAATGATCATTGCTTGAAACATCTCGGGGAGAAGTGTTGAAGATAAGCCCAGAGTCGGTATCCAATTTCACGAACAGAGTCATTACATGCGAATACACCTAAAAAATCTTCTTTCGTCCGAAGGCGTTAATATTTCTTCTTCATTCATCATTAAAAATTCAAGATTATATTTCTATTCTGTCAATCTCGATGATTTGAGATGTTCCAACTTACACCAGAACGAGATGAGGATGTCAAACCTTTGTCCAAATTTGAATTCAATCCTAATGTTCACTCTTCTTAGGATATAGATATTAAGCATTAACAAGCGAAATATCAGCCACGTGAGATCGTATTTGCATATAAATTACTGTTTTCAGCATAATTCTGGAGATCAACCCTTACCGTTATCGCTGCATGATACAGTATTAGCAAATAAATTCGTAAAAAGGACGTGATCTGAATGTGAGTCTTCATATATCAACTCATAATCACGACCGTATGGCTTGACCATTCACATGTAAACTGATCCCTCTAAGTCCGAAATGGAAATTTAAAGGCGGACTTTCTATAGTTTCCAGAATAAGCATCGTGTTCTAACCAATTCCTATTATTACCTTCTCTTAGGTAAGCTACCATTGACGATGTTAGGTATATTAATGCTCGCATAATCCTTGGGTAAAGTTAAAAATTTCTAGTCTCATTTCTCTTGATTGGATATTTTGCTGTAATCGGTCAAAAGAGATTTCTCTATTTCCATATGTTTAAGGGAGATAATTTCACTTTTACGTACATAAAAATAATGCATCCAGTAATTAAATATAGAACTTGATTTTCGTAGTTGTTGCTAAAAGAGCGCTTTAACATTAAGAGCAAATTCAGGTGTAGATGCTAGTTAACCTGATACGAGTCCACTGATGTAGAATAAGTCTTCCTTAGAGAAGTATACACCATTTACACGTCCATAATATTCATATGTGTTATTTAGACTTAGCAGCGTTGGCTCTATGTGTCTCTGCATCTTTAAATTTAATATCCGCATGATTGGAGATGAGACTCCTTCGCATCTTGAGAATAAATTAGTAAAGTTTCAATATAACTTCGAAAGCGTAACTTGCTGCTGATGCTCCTAGAGAATGTTTCATTAAAAAAATACCTCAAGTTGATTAAAACACGCAGTATACAGGAAATTTGTCTCGGTGATACTATGTGATCGGTTCCTGTGAGATCTGAAACCATCGTCGTTTACTAACTTAGTCTTAAGATATAAAAATACATTCGAAGGGTCAAGATATGATCAGAAGTGCCGGGGATATTGAATTCGAGAGTTACATCTGTATTGTGATTGAGGGAACGGGATTAATACTAATAAATTGATTCACTCACACTGATCTGTGTAGGTTCACTGAGAAGAGATCCAATCGCTCTTACAACAGTCTGGGTCTGGAGGTTATGGAGGAAATGCATCTTGCTGGTACAATCGTCGGATGTATAATGAGGAGAGATTTGTTTAAACATTCCTTATATACGAAATAGTTACAGGTTGTCATTGTTTATGTAAAAAAGTTACCACTTATCATCGTTACAGGTTATCACTGTTTATGTAAAAAAAAAAAATTACCACTTATCATCGTTATTAAAGGGCAAACACATCAATACACTTTTTCTTTAATGGTCCTTTCCTATTCCTCTTAATAGGTTTTTTACGCGACCTACACCTTGACCAGTCATCTTACGTCGAATTTTTCTTTCGTTTAACATCATCTAACATTTCATCAGAAGCATCGGCTAATCGACGTTTTACAGCTGTTCGAGGGTCGATACCACCCATAATATCCTGGAAAGTATCTATACCTGTCCTAGCTGCTTTTTTAGCGAGGTATTTGCCTCCTGATTTAAATAAAGGGATAGCACGTCTGAACAACGAAGCAAAAAATTCACCTCAACCATACCCTCTCTGCATTCTTGAGCCCCTGAAGACTCGTTCTCTTTCCATTATTATTATTATTTAACGGAGCTTCCTTCTAATGTGTACTTTACACATTGCTGTCCCAGTCGTGAATGGGTATGGATTACCTTCCACGTCTCTTATATAAATACGAATCGAACTCAGTGCGTCTTACTCAACGGATGTAATCGGAACATTAGAAAACTTATAAACTCTTATTACCTTAGGGAAAAATGAACTCACTCTAACAAAAGAGCTTTAGTATTCCCTACATACTGATGGTCTATAATATCTGTATAAACATAAGCCGTACCAGGATCTTGAAACATCTTAGAAGGCATGCATACAAAATGCAATGAACTCGAGGTGTCATTTTTTTTACATATACTCTTCCATCGTTGGTATATAGCGTATTAGATCCTTTAGAGACGGTTTGATATCTTCACCCCTAATATTGATTCTACATGACCGAGTAATGACATTTACGAAACCAGGCTGAAGAATGGAAATTAAATAAACTTCTATCTTCAGATTCACATGAGCTTGAGATTTTAATGTGATTAACACGTTAATCTTCATTAATCGGCTTTATTAACAAGAAACACTAAATCTTTACATAGCAGACTTGTTTCAAATTTTTGTTTAAGCCCATGAACACATCAGTAACCGAATTGTAAAGACCGCCGACTTATGAAATATTCACACCAATATTTTTCATTCAAATGTTCAATAAGTCTGTCTTAGCTTTAATTTAATACATTTTGTACAATTCAACGCTTCTAAATATAAAGCAGAGGAGCTTCTAATCTGGGTTTGTTAGGAGGAACTGGAGGCCTTCTAAATCCTGCTTCAAATTTCTCGATCAAAAGTATTAGGGTTCAATAATTGGGATGTATAGTCTGATATTTTATTGGCAGGATGTAGATCCATAGAAGCCAATGAGGCCATGTTTAATAAAAAGATCGTCGGATGTCAATGATTACAGTTTCGCAAATTTTCATAAGCAACTATTACGAGCTAGAGTCGTTACACTACCGAGAGCTCTCCGTATATGCATTTACACACAAGCACTACATGGTGAATGGGTAAGGGTTCCCTTCGACCAATCTCTTATATACACTCTACGTTCTAAATTGACATTATCAGAGGTATATAGTGTACCACAGGAAAACTTATAACTCTCCCGTCTTTAGGAAAATGTATCACTCTTAGAAACTAGGCCTTAGTGTTTCCAACATACTCGGGTTCCACAGTGCTGTAAACATACGCTACACCAGGATCGATTTAAACAAATCTTCGACAGGTCAATACAAAATGTAAGCAATCACGGTGATGCTTTTCAAACTACAAGCTATCTAAATACTCTTCCATCGTGGGAATATAATGTATTATTTAGAGGCGCTCTGATATCGTTAATTCTCAATATTGTATCGTCACGTAAGTAACTACATTTTCACGAAACCAGTCTGAAGTGTGGAAGGAAAATAAATAAAAAACTTCGAATAATTGGGGTAGACCATTTTTGTACATTAAGTGATTAATACATTGTCCTCGTTGAATGTTCTTTCTATTAACTAGAAATACTAAATCTTACAATACGACATGATTAAAAATTGCTTGTTCAAAATCTAACGGAACATATCGTAGAGATTTATAGAGACCCTCTGTTTATTAGAATATCTTTCAAAGAAATATTCTCTATCGGCTCTCACGATTAACACTTCATAAATCTGCTGTAATTTTATACGTTGGTAACATTCTCAACACGTTTCTAAATATACAAATTCCATGTGTGACCTCAGGCATATTCTCTATGATGCGGCATCCAGTATACATTTCGCAGTAATCAACTTCGTACATTTCTTGTTCGAGTTTTATAGCACTCCATACTCTGAGAAAGTCTGATATTTATTTCTGGATTATAAGTCCGTAGCAAGCCAATGCACGGCAAAACCGGCTTAAATAGAAATGATCTCACTCTCCATGTTCACAAAGAAAACTGATCAATGTTTCTTATCTCGCTAGCATTTATATAACTGTTAAACTTCACCGGGTAACCTATCCATTTGACAAGATACTGCTTATTTTTCCTTCCCCTTTAGATCCTAATATTTTTCATTTTATACTCACTCTTCTCTTACAAAAAACCGTATTTTCTGGATTTCTTGTTTATAGAATCCCCTTTATTTTTTCACCATCTAAATCCTCAAGGAAGTATAATTTTAACCTGTCTCTAGGAATTCTCTGATCGTATCTACTTTAAAAACTTCTGTCGACCTCTTCTTCATACCCTTTCTGCAAATTTCGATTTTTTAAACTCTAACTAATCTCCTACTTTTAACAACCAAAAGTGTTATCTTTTATTTTCCCATTGAGTTGATAGGTACAGCCGGTTGTTCTTCACCATCTTCTATAGGGTATCTTAAGTGTTCTATGATAAGACCGATTATAGGAGTAAGACAGGTCTTGTAGTATATCGAAATATTAAATGTATTCATCTTTGTGAAATAACTATGCATTCTTTCTTTTATAGTTCTTTGACTCTTTCAAAACTATTGCAGCTTATTAACTGAAAATGTGGTTGTAATACCCTATGCATACGCAGTAACTATTTCTTGAAAACTCTTTGCCTAAAAAAATTCTGTCCCCTTATCGCGTCCATAATCATTGAGATATCTTATCCATCTTCATTATAATTTCTGCAACTTTTTCCATTCAACAGGCTTCTGCTTTTTTTATCATTTAAAACCCCTTTACATTAGTATCTGGAATATTCATCTATCGCGTCAAGTCTATGGACAGATACCGATCATTGAAAGATTATATTTATCATATCTGTGAAATCTAACTGCCATACGTATCTAAATGTGGCATATAGTATTCCTGTCGGAAATTTTTTTCGTATTGGTTTATGTAGGGTAAAAGCAATCCTCACCTTCTAAATATTTTCATTCTTTTTTATTTTAATTTTTGAGGAAACTTGATGCAAAACCCTTTGAAAACCAACGTAACTTATGGCTACTTCACATCAAAGTAATATTTACCGACCGCTTCCTTAGCCTCCATGATTCACAATGACGTTTAACAATAAAAATTAATATGCTTTTATACTTTGCAAGTCGAATAAACCCCAACTTCAGCACCATAATCTTTTATTTTAAGTACTTTGTCTTTCGAACTATTTTAAAATTAAAAAGTCTAAAAAACATGACACATGTACACAGAAAGATAACATTAGTAATTTTCATCATTTAAATAACAGTGATAAATACTTTCATGTAATCTTTACAACATATCTTAGGAACTAATCCATTTTATGCAATTGTGTGGTTTTCTTATCTTCCTACACTTGACCGTATAAATTACTTCTACTAACAGCTTTAATCTGCCGATGGCAAAAGAAGCTACAAGAGGGACTTGCATCAGTCTAGAGAAATTGGAATATTATCCAAAATCCTTCAATCTTTGTTTATTCAGGATTAGAGTTCTCGAGAAAATTAATAGTCTGAAGTTCTTGTTTGATCCTTTTCCATCCGTTTACAGAGCCTTCCCCCAATCACGCGAGAGATCGGATATCAAGTCAACAATATTCGATCCTAGTATTGTTTCTCCATCAATAATGATTTGACCGAGTTCATTCCATGTAATCTGATCTTTTAAAATATTATATAGAGCTATACCCGTTTTCTTATTCCTCATTGGTAAGCTTTCCTTGAGTACATGTTTAAAATTATCTTCTCTTTTCACATCAATCCTAGTATTTGACGCTAGAACTGAATCTTCCTTAGGTGAATTTTAGTAAAACTTTTAGATAAAATACTAAATTTTGTTATGCCACTTTGATATAGGACTCTTTTTTCATGAATGTTAACATCAGAGTTTAATAATCGGTTGCAGTTCCTTCTCGTAATTATTATCTGTTCAACTTGCGATCATAATAAACTCAAAGGTGCTGTGAATCAGTGGTTGATAAGGGTTATAACCAATCTGTTGCAGATGAAGTTTGATTGATGTTGTTGTGTGTGTTGTTGTTGTTTTTGTTTGGTTGTTGATTTTGTGTTGTTGTTGTTGTGTGTTGTGTTTGTTGTTTTTTGTGTTGTTTGTGTTGTTGTTGTTTTGTTGTGTTTGTTGTGTTGTTGTTGTTGTTGATGTTGTTTATTGCTGTTGTTGTTGAGAGGCTGGTCCGTATATATTTTTCCATTTTTCTTTTTTTTTTTTTCTACCATAAAAATTTCGGGCGTGTATTTGTTGTTAGGGTAAAAACTACTACCTTCTATCATTATTGATGCAAACCACTTGTTATCAAAGGCGGCATAACGGAAAAGAGTAAAGGTAGGAATACACCTCCCCCTTCTGTAATAAGCTTCTTTTTATTTTAAGTTTTCTACGTTACCAGCAAGTTTTTTAAATGATGTTTCTATTGACGACGTAGGCTTTAACCTTCTGAGTCTGTTTAAAGAACATTCCTTTATAAGGATTTAGCATACTTCTGCATTACATTGTATATAAATTTTTCATCTCAGCAGATTCAGTTTACGTTTTTCAGAAGGTTTCAGCTTTTTAATTTTCTCATAAGAGGTAAAAAATCTGCACTAAAGCACTCATTACTCAGGTATGTATACTGTCTCAATCTCTAGGCAAGATATTTGTATGCAGCAACACTCTATGGGTGTTCTTAGGATGAAGATCACAGAGTAAATAACCGTGAGGTATAGATGTAACTTCTTTATATACTTTTAGGAACTCTTTTCGTTGAGTAGGGAACATTTGTTTAGCCACAACATTGACCTGACTCATATCCCTTCTTTGTCCGAACATGATTAAATACTGTGTGTTTAAAGACACATCCCTCATATACTTATTCTGAGAAAAAGATATCTGCCGTTATAAAAATAATACTGTGATGTTTCAAATGTGAGAGAAAAACTGTAAAGTTTCTGATATCTAATCTTCATTCCAATTTATGCATCAGATCATCAAGGAATATAATTTTATGCCCTGGTAAACATTGAAGAGCTTTATATCATATAAACCTTCGTGAAATTGAAATTAGCCTCTTTGTTAATCGTTAAAACTTTTTCTTGTAAACACTGTAGCACCATATGATTTTACCAGGCTTTTGTTCGAAAATCTCGACCTCTTTAAAATGTTTAATAACAGAAAGTTTTCCGCACCTCGTAGGACCAGACACAAGACATGAAGCAGGAGCGCGGAACATAAATTTAACAACGTCCATTATAGATTGATACCCGAACACTAAGAATAAGAAAAAAGCCGTTTCGTGTATGTTATAAATGATTCACTAGCTTAATAGATTATTAGATAGTGGAGGGAGGTAGGAGGGGGGAGGGGGGGGAGTGTGAGGATTGTTTGATTTACTGATTTATTGATTTAGGGTATGTAAAAACAAGCAATTTAATAAAAAATATGACTTGAATCAAATAGATCAATAGATCAAATAAATTCAAAGTTAGATCAATAAGATCATGGATGGACAGAAGGGTGGTTGGAGAGTGTTTGAGTTACTGATTTACTGATTTAGGGTATGTAAAACATAGCAATTTTAATTAAAAAATATGACTGAATCAATAGATCAATAGATCAATAGATCAATAGATCAATAGATCAATAGATCAATAGATCAATAGATAATGAGTGAATAGATCATAGATGGACAGAAGGTTGGTTGGATGATTGTTTGATTACTGATACTGATTAAGGTATGGTAAAATATAACAATTTTAATAAAAAAATATGACAAATCAATAGATCAATAGATCAATAGATCAATAGATCAATAGATCAATAGATCAATAGATCAATAGATCATGATGGACAGAAGGGTGGTTGGAAGATTGGTTGATTTACTGATTTACTGATTTAGGGTATGAAAAAACATAGCAATTTTAAATAAAAAATATGACCTTGAATCAATAGATCAATAGATCAAAGATTCAATAGATCATGGATGACAATAAGGTGTTGTAAGATGTTTGATTACTTGATTTACTGCATAGGGAATGTAAAACATAGCCAATGTTAATAAAAAAAAAATATGACTTGAATCAATAGACAATAGATCAATAATCAATACGATCATAGATGGGTAGGAAGGTGTGGAGAGATGTTTGATTTACTGATTTACTGATTTAGGGTATGTAAAAACGTAAATTTTGACGTTATAAACCTGAAAAGCATAAAAAAAATTAGTAAAAACAAAAATAAATTAAAAAAAAAAAAATAAAAAAAATAAAATTAAAAAAAAAAAATTAAGTTGGCAACAAAAGCTCACTCGTAAAAGCTAAAAAAAAAATTATAAAAATTATTAAAAGAAAACAGAACACGTTTGCGTCTTGGCATGATCGCCCCACCGAGCCAAAACCTGCGGCGCGCGCAACGAGTCGGTTTCGCTGGCGGATCGCCCGGCGGGCGCACCTGCGGGCGCGCGCACGCGTCGGCCCGGGACCAGCTGACGGAACCAGCATCGCTCAAGCAAGTCTCAAACACTCATATTCGAGATCTACATCCTTATAAACCTATATTTTAACACCAATATTGTATTATTATACAAATATTTACTAACCAAGCACCGCACCGGTGCAGTTGTCAACTCAAACTCTATAGATTCAGCCTCCTTTCTCCTTCTTCTATACACTATCCAAATTTCAGCCTTTTATGATCAATTTAATTTTTTAGAGGGGTGGGGGTCCCCCCTTCGCGGGACCCCCAGGGGTACGTAATCTCGGCTACACGAGGATTATTCACCATCTAACCCTCCCAAATTTAGCCCAATACGATAACTCTAACTCTATAGATATATAATTGGAGTTAGAGACTGAGTCGAGTCCGCCGAGCAGGAATCGAGAAGCCGGCCCATCGGCTATGTGGAGTCGGGAGATCGGCATCGCAATCGTCAAGTCGAAAGTACGGCGATCGGATCGCGAGCAGGAGTGGAGTCGGAGTGTCGCTAAAAAACGATTTCTTTCCAGAAATCGTTTTTCTACTCAGATTCGATTTCCTTCCGAGCACTCGAATCTTCGACGTTAATAATTTAATAATAATATCAAATGAAATACGAAAAATACATAATTGAGATAATCAATAATAATAATAAAAGAATAAAATAATAATAATAAATAATATATAATCAACTACATAAATAATAAAAAATAAATAAATAATAATAAAATAATAATTATAATAATAATAATCAATAATAATAAATATAAATAATAATAAATAATATATTAATATAAAATTAAATTAATTCAATCATATAATCAATATATAATACATCACATTAATCATAATATATAATTGTTATTAAATAATACACCACAATAAACCAAATGCAACATATCAATGAGCCTCTCTAATCCATGTTAAAAAACACGTGTTCCTTTTGAACTAGCTTTCATTATCAGCAACGCCCTGATTAAGAACCAGACGCCTCACACCTGATTATTCCTAAGAGCGCTTGTCTACGAGATTCCGACGCAATACTACTATATATATATATAATATTTAATACTGGCTAAAATAATATAAAATAAAGAAAAAGATAAAAAAATACTCAGCATGTTAATGATTAATAGGTATTATATTATTTTATAGATTATATTACTATTATATATTATATATATATATATATATATATAGTTATTTTAATGTTAGCTATATATTTATCAACACCACTAATAAAATATTGAGAAGTATATTTATATATTTTAAAATATAATATTATTAACTTAATATATAATTAATTAATTGAGCCAATAAGATTAATAACTAATGTGCGATAATATTTATAGAGGTATATATTATATATATTAGTGATCACAATGATTGCATTTTAAAATCAAAGATTATCAATACGCTAATATATATATATAGATATTATATATATTAATATATATATTATATAAATATATAATATATTATAAAATATATATATATTATTAATAATTAATAATTAATTATATATATATATATTATATATATAATATATAGTATATATATATTATATTAAAATATTATATATTATATATATATTAATATATTATTTATATTAATATAATAATATATATTATATATTATATATAATTAAGGTAAATAATATATATATATAAAAAATTATATATATTATAATATAATTAATATAATATATTAAAGATATAGATATAATATATATTAATTAAATATATAAAATATATATATATATATATATTATTATATATATTATATATAATATTAATATATATATTAATATATAATATATATAATATTAATATATATATTATATAATATTTATATAACTATATATTTATAATAATATATATTATTTGAGTAAAAAAAAATGAATAAAATATAATGAACAAAAATAATAAGGTAAAAAATTAAATATGCAAAAAGTACCAAATAAAGAATATATATATATATGTATATACCATATATATATAATAGATTCGATACGAAATATGAATAGGAATGGCTACACGTATAAATAATTACATAAAACTTTTCAGTTAATTAAAAATAAAAAGTAAAAATTCTTTCCACTTTGGTTATAAAAAAAAAAATTGCATAGAATATATTTTTGAAATTCCATTATTATATAAATTTATATAGTATGCAATAAAGTATAAAAACTAATTTGCAACATGGATTGAATAGTTAAGTTAGTGAGTGAATTACATTTCCTTCACATTAGAACTATCTGGCTGGTTTAACCTGTCAGATAATTTTCATATATCCTTACGATTATAACTTACGGCAGAATAGCTACGAAAATCACAAAATCTACGTGTCAGCCCTTCAGTCACTCGAGCACTCTTTCGACCGAAATACCAACATTCATCTTCCCTACAAGACTCGAAGTATATATATAATATATATATATATATTACATACTATACATCTATATATATATTATATATATATATATATATATATAATATATTATTATACTACTATATATATATATATAGATATATATATATTATATATATATATATATACTATAATATATATATAATATATATATATATATTATTTACATCTTACATCTTACATTCGTCTTCCCAGTAAGGCTCACTGGAGCTCAGTGGGCCAACTCCGCTTCTATTATTGTGCTCTATCGATATATATATATATATAATATATATATATATATGTATATATATATATATATATAATATAATATATTATATAATATTATATACTATAATATTATATATATATATATATATATATAATATATATAGATAATATGATATATATATATATATATATTATATATATATATTGATTGCAATGGTGATCATAGTAATTGCATCATAGTAATTTTATTTATTGCACCAAAAGCCCGTCTGATTGGAGAACGGACTGTTATTATCAGACTTTTAGATTGTATAAGCGTATTTCGCTGTGGTGTCTTTTATATTGCAATTAATACCCGCCTTTCGGTCTTGCAAAAAGGACACTCCCACTCTGCGCAGTATTAGGGAAGTACGTGGAAGAAACTCATAGACAGACATTCAGCCCGACTGATATGCCCTCTCTTTTTGCAATAACTGCACACTATAAAGTACTTATAGCACTCTTTTACTTTTTCTTAATAAATAATAAAAATATATAGAATTTAAAATAAATAAAATAATAATACTATATATATATATATATATAATATATTATTATAAATATATATATATATATATATATATATATATATATATATATATATATATATGATATATATATAATATATATAAATAATATATTAATATATATATATATACTATAGTATATATACGGTAATATATATATATATAATAGATAATGAAGATACATAATATAGGTTGAAAAGGTATTACAGAAGAAAGAAAATTGGAAATTAACTATACAAATATGGCGCTGAACAAGTTAGAACCAAGTGTTGGAAACGGAAAGGAAATTAATTAACACGACAAAAGCTGCGACAAGCATGTAGAAATTGGTGCAAAAATGCGCGGTTATTCGAACGGAACGTCTAGTCCCGTTTCGGCGCCAAAAAATTATTACGCTGACTAATAATTACAAAGCGGACAATAAACACCCACAAACAGATGCGCGCGACGCACCTCGTCCGCAAAGCCGATTTTTGGATCCATGCGATTGGTGCAAAGTATCGTACTATGAGGGCCGTTGCATGGGCGTTTCCTAGCCAATTAATAGTTGTTCCGGAGCTTTAAACTTAAGCCCTCCATGGAAATGAGTCATTCTGTGGAGATAAATCCTGTACAGGACTAAGATGAAAATATATCGGCTCCTGTACATGACACAGTTGAAAATATAACTGCTCCTCCTCTGAACACTTCCCCTATCGAGAACTAAGTTGTAGTAAGTGTGAATATGGTAATGGTAGATAATGGTTCATCAGATAGTGAAAATGATACATCAGTTCCACTACATAATGTAGTCACCGAAAATACAAACGACATTTTCGCAGAACACGCAGAACATACCATTGATGAAATTGTAGAACCGGAGAAATCATAACTTATCAGTCTGTCTTCAGTTGACACTGATTCAAAGACAATTTCCATAAATCTTTGTCGGACTAAAGTAGATCCAGATCCACTCGTTGTTTGTGCAACTTTCATAGAACTTCAATCTTCTAGATTTCGGTATTAAGGCTATTTGTGGACTACGACAAGACCATATAATACCTATCGAGTCTTGTCTAAAGTTTCCCCTGTTTTTCGAGAATGCTTTTTCCACTCAACCTACTCTTTTCTTTGTAATTCCTTCTGAATTTATGCTAGAACTATTGGTTTTTGGAGCATCTTTGTTACGGAAAAATAATCTCCATCCCGACTTAACCCACAGTTATCGGTTAGAAGATTTAGAAATAATCGCTTCAGCATTATTTCTTAAACTACCATCTTTTAATTGGGTTTCTGTACATTCAGCTAACTCTATCACTGAACCACTTAATTCCAGTAAATCTGTAGATGAACGTTAGGCAAAGTCCACTACAATTATTTGTTGCCTTCTGCCGTGGACAATGCAATATTTTAGCTTTTCTTTTTAATAACTGTTTCGGTTACCCAAATAATTTTAGCAGAAGATGATCTATTATAACGTTTCGGAGTCGAAGCCATCATGGTCGTTGAGTGACTGTTTCCCAGATATAATAGGTATAGCATCTGCGGACCGCTCATTGGGCACTGAACTTTGTTCGATATCAATAAGATCGGTATCGGTTTTACTTAGAAGTGAAATGTATCTTTGTTCGATATCCATTGATAGAATCGAGAAATTTTTATAAAAATTGGATCTTAGAAGAGGCGCAGTGTAGAGATATGAATGCTCCTCAGCGAGACTCCCTGTTTCAATACATTCATCGGATTGCATATGAAGAAGAAGGGGCAACAAGGTCCGTCTCAGAACGACTTCTTCGAAGATCCCAAAGCGACCTTCTCTTCTCAACTTTTCAGCTACAGTTTTTCGTTCTTCGTTTCTACCCCCAGTTTATTTTTATCCCCGTTTTTTTTTTTTTTTTTTTTTTTTTTCCATTTTTGTACATATCAGATTTTCAATCACATATCCAGATTTTTCAATCGATTTCATTGAACACGCTTCGAATTTATTTACCTGTTTCTGCGTTCGGTATTCCTATCAGCAGTATATACTCAAAGAGATTGCAAATCTCTCCTCAGTACAGAATCTCCCGCTCGGACCCTCTGTTAAAAAGAAAAATGTGTAGAAAATCTAAGTGGGGGCATAGATTTCGTACGGGGAGATGTAATGGTGATCTCAACATCATAGTTATTTTATTATATTTATTTTATGCATATAATTATTTGTTGCTTACACCTTTTTCTTTCGAGCATATTAGTTATTTTTCTCGACTTCTTAGGTAAATAAGTTAACAGTAATATTTCAGATTATATAAAATATAAAAATATTTGAGTCGATTTGCATACCACCACTAAGCAAATATCTGTCAAAACAGAACTCTATAATATCCAAAGTAGGTCGATCAACTAAGTGGTACAAAGTAGTTATCTTTTCTGTAAATAATGCTATAATGCCATAATGTTTTATATATGTTATCACATATAAATCCTTAGTGGCTAAACTACTTGCCCCATAGATCGGTTGCCGTAGTTTTCATCTAATTTAAGACAGACGAGATCGAGGTTTCTCATCTCATCAGACCTTCGTGAGCATTGTGCTCTCCTTCTCAGACAGCATAAACTGCGAACTAACTTCTGTTTACATAATTAGCACTTCATACTGCAATAACAGAAAGGGTAATGTGTTTTACATCTTTCCAGGTGGCAACTCGTCATTTGCTAACCTTGGGGCAGCGTGATTTGCTAACTCAGCGGCAACTCTCCACTTGTTAATCTTGGAATAAGTTTTCCTTTGCCGATTCTGGAGTAAGTTTCCTTGCACACTCAAGAACTCAAGAATTGGATTACAGTTTCAGCAATAAGAAGTTGAGTATTAGTAGATATTTATCTATTGCATCATTTCATTCATCACAATATATAATTCAGCTTGCTCAGCACTTTAATTTCGCTGCCGTATGCAAGGAACTAGTTAAGTTAAGTTAGCTTTCGTACCGAACCAAGTTTCCTCACCAGCCAGCTATTTCTGCTGGAAGTTTCTCTCACTGATAGCTAATATAGCTAATGAAAATCCTCATACTTTGTGATAACTCAGTTTCCCTTTTTGTACATAATATTTTGCTACATACTTAGAAAAAAAACTAATTATTCATCTCCAATTCTTTTCTCCCTTATTTTCTTGTTCCCCTCATTCATCCAGAATATTTATCAGGTATTCCTTCCGATTCGGATCCCCTTCTATTATCAATTGTATTCATCAAACAGACGGATATTCTTTTTTTTTATATATATATCATTTAACATAATTAAATTATATATATATAATATATTTATTTTTTATAATATACTTTTTATTATTCTAAATATATATTATATGTATATATATATTATTATATTTATTATATTTAATTATATATCTTATTATATAATAGTTTATTTATTTTTTTTTATCTATAAATATATTTATATTTTATCTATATTATATATCTATATTTTTTACTCTTAAATATAATTAATATCTTATATTTTATTGTTCATAATTATTAATCATAAGGGATATACTTTGAGGTCTTTTATGCTTCTGGTGGATTCGCTTTTATAAAAATTTTTGCTCAGGTCCCAATACCATTTTAAGAGTCTTAAATTCTGGAGCAACATCTATTTTATACATATAAAGTGTCGGATATTCTGCTTGAGAACTTTATATATTCTATATATATTTTTTTATTATTTTATATATTAATCAATTAATACTAGATTTATTTTAACAAATCTATTCAAATCAAATCAAATTTACTTATATTATTATTATATTTATTATTTTATTTAAAGTATCTTTTATTCTAATTATTTGCTACATATTTGTCTCAATAAATATATTAATTATATTTTCTTTTTTGTACGTAACTTAATCTTTAAAAGGTGTCCAATTTTTTCACAATAATTATAAGATAAGATTAATCTTTAGAGCTTTATTTTATCTTCTTTAAGGTGCATATCGTTCTGCACCTGAATTAAAGCAACGATGGCGTGATAGCGAATAAATAGTAAACTTCGAACTTAAAACTTAATTTCAACTTTTATTATTATAATATTAATTATATTTACATTTTTTTAATAATTATTATAATCAAGATAATATTATAACATTAGCTAATCAATTGACAGCAAATTTATTTTAACATATATAAAAATCAAATCATATTTATGATAGTTTCTTCTTATGGATAGGATAAAATATCGTTGTTATTGTTTACGTAATAAGTTGGTTTATTATAAGTAATAGGAAGATAAGAAGGGGTTTGCATAGTTTGAAATATTTGAAGAGGAAGAAGTGAGTTTAGTCTTACATGATATTTTAATATACAATTTCATTGATCTACATTTCGATAAATTATGGATAAGTGCAAAGAGCTATGACAATACGATGATTGGTCTAGGGGTTAGTTTACACTCATTAGACCACGTCTAACTGACTAAATCTGAGTACCGATTCATGTTGATGTAGTGTGGTGATAATTTATAACATCTCATTTGAGCATGTCATTGAAAACTTCATTTCTCAAATATATTAAATATCACTCATTACTCGATTATTTACTATAATCAGTTTTTCTCATATAAACTTTCTCCAAAATAATCATGATATGTCTAGTCTTCACTTTTTGATTGTTTTAATAAATTTTTAGTTATAAATTTTTTAAATAAGATGACAGAATTCTATTTATATACATTTGTACTTATTGCATAATGTTAAATTATCATATTATATTTTTTTTTTTAAAATTAAAATTATTTATAAATCTTTCACTTTAATAATTAGAGCCCGTTAATTCTCCAATATACATTATTTATAATATTGATTATTATTTAAATATATTATTTTATATATATATATTAATAATATTATTAATTAATTAATTTAAATTTTAATTAATTTATTTCTATATTTTATTATATATATATATTATATCTATTATTTTATATTATATATATATAATATCTATTTTTTTTTTATTATATATAATAATTTTATATTTTATCTATCTACTAATATATATTTGAATATAAATATCTAATATATTTTTTAATAGATTTATTTAATATTATATTATATCATTATTAATTTTATATATATATATAATATATAATCTTATTATATTATAATTATTATTAAATATTATTCTTTATCTTTATTATAATTATATTATCATTTATTTAATAATATCAATATTTAATTATATCACTTTTCTTATTAAACTATTAATTATAATTAAAATTTCATCTATTATTAAATAATATTTATATATATCTATATACTAATAATTAATATTATTATCTTTTATTATTACTTAATGATTTATAAATTATATATTCTATATTATAAATCTAATTTTATATTTATATCTTTATCTATATATATCTTATATTTATTATATATTTTATATATTTATATTTTTCATTATTAATTCATTTTATATTATATATATTATATATTATATATTTCATTGAAGTTTTGGTTGCATATTGCAAGAGTTGAAATTTCTTTAAGATTTTAATTTTTATAAGTCAAAAATATTAGCCATTTTTTTAATTCTTTAATCACTTTTTTCTGTTTTGATTGTGTTCATAAGTTCTGAAATTATTAAGCAATGAATATTCAATTCTCTTTCGGAATTTATTCATTATTATCCAATGAGAAATTTAAATTAAATTTTTACCACTACTATGTATATATATATATAATGCATTTAAAATTTTACGCTTCCTCTCTCAATTACTTTTATATATTTCTCTCTATTTTTTTCTCTCCCTATTGCATAACAAAGGTTAAGGGACATGTAAATTACCAATCTTAAAATTTATTTTATATTTTTAATGTGAGAGCTAATTTAATTTATATTTATCTTTATTTGTCAATTTTTTGTTTTCTAAAATTAGTTCGTCTATTTATCTCAAAGTATCTAGAATGGTTACAGCAAATTGGTCATATCAATTTTCAGATAACTTTATATTCTTTTTTACTTATATTTATATCTATTTTATAAATATACTATATATTTCTTAAACTATTTCCCTCTTTCTCTAATATTGTATTATTAATTTCATATATTTTTGTTTTAATCGTGCTCCGTATATTACTTATATAGCCTTACTATAGTGTATCTGTATATATTATGTGAGTATTTTCTGATATTTTAATCTTTAGTATTTCTCCTTTGGAATTACTTTTCTCCCATTATTATTTTTCTAATAAAAAATAAGATTAATAGAAAATTATTTTAAACTCCTTATTGGATGTTTTATGCATAATGATTCAATTCATTTACGTATATTTAGATTAAGAGCTCCAGTGTACTAAGTAAAGTTGTATAATTGTATAAATATATTGTTTCATTCCAATCTATTACTACATAAATACATGTTATAGACTAATCAAATTTCCATTTTTCAATAGCGTCTCGGAGGAGGAAAAACATGAAAGATTATAAGCTGTTTTTAATTTTAAAATTTATACAAGATGAAAACTCTATTTGAGATTATTTTTATTTTGCTAATATTTATATTATCTAATGTATATTAATATATATAAAGTTTAATATAATTCACTTATTTACTTAAATGGAAACTATTATAAATTATATTTCTATATACTTATATTATATTTATATATTTTATATTTACTATATATATTATATTATTTTATTATATTATTATTTCTATATTAAAATGTATTATTTATCTTACTATATTTATTATATCTATATTATTTATATATTATAATATATTTTATATTATTTTATCATATATTTAAGTGTGTTATATATATTAATATATATATATTATTATCATATATATATCTAATAATTATTCAATTATATATATATATTATTTATATTATATATTAATTATATGATATATTTATATCTACTTATTATAATTTTATTTTATTTTATATATATATTTATTATATTTTTATTTTTTTATTATATTTATATATTATATTTATATATATTAATTATTATTAATATTATATATTATATATATTATATTTTTTCTATACAGTATTATATTTTTTAGGATATTTTTTTATATTTCTATATTCTATAATATTACTATATAATTTATTTATATATATTATCTTCTTATTTATATATATAATTATATTATATTAATTCATATTATATATTATTTCATTATTAATTATATCTATATAATTTATACATATATATATTACAAAGATATTATAATATTACATCATTAATTATTATATATATATATTATTTTATTTATTATTATATATAATATATATATTTTATATTAATATATTTTATATATCTATTTAATTATATTTAATTATTAATATAATATTATATATATAATATAATCTTTTATTATTATTAATATTCTTTTTTATATTATTATATATTTATTAATTTTTTCTTTATATTAATATATGAATATGATTTTGTAATTGAAAGAATTGAATTTGTTATTATTTAATTACTTGTAAAACACTCAATATGAATCTCAATAAGTGCACGTAGCTGTATTCCGGCAAAAAAAAACAATCTTGGTCAGAGAGTTTCATTATTATTTGTTTTGTCAAGGTCTCTGTGTGATAATCTAGGACTCAGATGTTTTTTATAAAGTCTCTTTTAATTTTATTATTTAATATGATTCTATTTTTTTATTATGGCAGCTAAGGGTAGCTATGTTCTTCGTTTAAATATGTTTTTGATTAGATTTCGAGTTTTGTATTACGATTTTCTATGTTTTGGCTTCTTAGTTTGTGGTTGTTGTATGTTTTTTTATACTCTTTCAAACTTGTTAAATAAAAGAATTTGGGAGGTGAAGAAGATAACTGATTTTTTTTATATATATTTTTAGTACTAATAATGAAATCAGAGATTTAATTCATATTTAACATTGCTTGAGTTTTTTGTACATAGATTTAGATTTTCTCATGTCGACGGAGGACATATTGTAAACACAGTGTTGTTATGTAGTTTACAAATATTGGGTTAAGGTTTTCGGTAGTATTTCTCTTCTATTTATCGCTATGATCTATACGCTAAGTAAATTATAATTATCGTTAATCCAAATTGTCTTGGCATTCTCACTTTCTATCGCGCATTATGTAATTCTTCTGATTATGAAGAATATCTAAACATTATCTTACAATAATTTATTTATTTCCCCTAGTTTGATAATTAATACTAATAAAGTCGCTGTTACCTATCTTTTTGTTAATTGACTTATTCTACTTTTCATATGTAATCCAGTAACTTTTAAACTTTGTTTGAAAAATGATGTAAATTACAAGTTTCAAGAAGTATTTATGTCATCAATATGAATATATTACTTATAGTACATTTTGGTCTTTCTCTTGGTTATCTCTATACGACTCAATTTAAAGTTGCAAAATGTACCATATATTGCATTTCTTAATAGTAAATAGATTTAATTTCTAAACCACGTACGTACTATGTGAAGAAAGGAGTGATTGAGAGAATTATTATTATCTGATTAAATTAATATATTTATTCATTATTATTATTTATTATTTTTATTATATTATTATTATTATTATTTTTAATTTATAATTCTTTGTTAATTATTTTTCATTTTTATCTTCAAAATTGTTCACATGGATCTAGTTTTATTTATTTCTTTAATTATTATTGGAATTATCACGAAAATTATTAATTAATTATTCTTATTAATTATTATTATTATTATTATTATTATTAATTTATTGATTATTATTATTATTATTATTATTATAAGAACCATTAGTGTTCTCTAAGTATTATTTTTTTAATTAATTTTGTTTTTTCTTTATTATATATATATTTATTTATTTATATTATATATATTATTATATATATTTATTATTAATATAATAGATATTATTATAATTACTTTTATTTTATTATTCTAACTATTTATATATATATATATATATATATATATATATATATTTTTATTATATTATAATATAATTTTTGTGAGTGTTATTTTTTATTAATAATTTATAGGTAATTAAATGTTGTAGTAAAAAAATGACAAGCATAATAGCAGTGATCGTAATAGCAATTATAGACAATATCATTATATAAAATAGTTGAATTTGGTCTTTTTTAATCGCTTCTTGTTTATCTCTTAAATAGACACTTTCCGAGAAGTCCTTCATTAATCCTTTTTATTACTCAAACCGTAGAGAAAAGATTCGTCTCTTGATAAGCCTCCTTCTTTTACTGTGCTTATTGAATTTGCTTCTAATAGTAACGAAACACAGATTTGTGTGTTTGGTCTGTTTGTGCTGGTTGGCTTTTCTTTACATTAGTTTATTGATTTTTTATATTTTAATGAATAATATATTATAGCATTAAAGAAATTGGTTTATAATATAAAAATTCTATGTCTCATTTTTTTTTTTTTTTTTATTTTTTCAATTAAAATTTTTTTTATTTTTATAAAATTGATTTTTTAATATTGAAATTTTATCTTGTAATTTATTTGTTGCTCCAGTATTTTTATTGTCGAATTAATAACAGTATATCATCAACGTTTAAGATTGTCATCTATTATGATAATATCCCCACATTACTCTGTGAGGCCACCATTTTTTTATCTTTCCGAGAGAAAACTTCAACAGTCGGATCGCGCACCTTACTTGAAAGGGTGGTGAATCCTGGAAGATGGGGGATCATAACTACCTGTAAGGGGTTAGTGAAGTCGGGTTTTTACTGGTCTGCCCTTTCAGTCCTCTAGAAGGTCTTTGACGGTCTTATCCTATATCTTTCTTCTTTTTTATCTCCCTTCCTTATCGGTATGGTGTTCTACTCCGTTTGTTTCAGTATTGTGATTTATATCATAAGATTTATCTGTCAATTCGACTAAGCGAAAGCATGATAGAGGATAAAGTGTGTAGTGCTATATCTCGTTGGATCTGACCGCGGTTGTGTAAATATCTAAACTCTGGAAATCTATTATACCAAGCCGTCAGTGTTTCTATAATATAATATAGGAAGTTTGTGTTTTCTCTTATCTAATTTGTCAATGTCGAATGTATATATTATAAAACTTCCTTGATGTTCGCAAACTACTGGAAAATTTTCTTTCCATTCGTATATTATTGTGTGATATCCATTCATTTGCTAGTACGTGATCATAGGTATTTATCTTACTTATCAGTTCGAATTCATTGATATAGATAATATTATAATCATGTCTTCGCATTGCTTTCTAATAATTATAATATACCAAATATACTGAATATACATACTTTAACATCTATAGATGTGAATCTATTTAACATATCTCTGATGGAGCTTTATACATATATTTTTCTATTACATGGCGTAATCTTATTGATATTTTACATCGCTGAACTTATATTAATTGGTTTCGCCGTATAAATATTACATCTGTCATTTACAGGAAGTTAGTTACGTATTTAATACTAATTACTAGCTACCTTGGTTGAGTTTTATACTTCTCTTCTTGTTGAGTAAATGTAAGTTCTGCGGTCGAGCAAATTAACGTCATTCATGAGTTATCCCAAAAATGGTTTAGTGTTTGCCTCGAAAAGTGTCTTATTTTTATATACTTTACACATCTTCTTTTAATAGGGTGGCTCGGTTTATTATTTTTTAAACTCTTATATATTAATAAGATCTTATTAATCATAATTAATTAATATCCTATGGTTCTCCTTAGATTATTATATTGAATTAATATATTTATAAATAAACTCATTTATGTTTTTTAAATGTTTTTTCTATTATTTTTTTTTATGTATTAATATATAAAGCAGAATTTTTTGGTTTTCATATTTTTGTCTTTATTTTATTTCAAATATATATATAATATTGTTTAAATATAAAATCTAAATACACAGGGAGGAGCATATCAGTTTTTACGGTCATAAGGCCCTTTCATCAAGGACTCTAAGGTCATACGTGTCTGTCGGGGCATTCCTTTGTGTGAATGAAGGTCAATCTTGAAAGTGGCATGGATACACTAGCTTTTATATTGAGCTTTGTTGCGCTCCGATTGAGAGGCTTTGTTTGTTCACGCTATTGTTTTAAAGATAATTAATGATTATTTTAATAGAATTCATAATTTCTTTTTATCATAATGCGAGGTATATATTAATTGCTTTTTAAAATACCACCAGAAGGGTTAATATACTTTTATTTCTAATATAAAAATTTGTACTTCCTTTCCAATTCCCGCCGGCAGTTCTGTGTTATTTTTTGGTTCCATCTTTACCTCAATCTACTTTCGTTTAAGGTTTTCTAAATCGATGTTTAATTTAGGTTATAAAGGTGTTGATATTATTGGTTATGGATTTAAAAATGTTGGTTTTTCTTTTAATAATCAATTCTGTATTTAATAAGTATTATTAATACTATGTGAAAAATTTATATTAGTAAAAAATTGAAAATGTGTATTTATAGTTTGTGATTATTGTGTTATAATTTGTTGTTTATCCACTGAATAAAAAGTGTTGTAAATGTAATGTTTTGTGAATTTATTTTGTATGCTACTAGGTTTTAATTGTGTTATACGCCTTGTTTCTTAAGTCTAGGAGTGTGTATCGTATTTTTGTTCTATTTTATTGGAGTGTAATAATCATTATGGTTGTCATCTAGTTTCATTAATGTATTATGTTGAGCATTTGTTGGATATCCTTTATTGTATGTTTTATATAATTGTTTTTTCCCAATTAAGCTAATGTATTGTAGACTTTGTACTTCTCGTGTTACTATGATGTCCACTTTCCGTTTTGTCATAAACGATGATGTTGGTATATTTACAGGGATACCTTTGGTTCCGTTTGTTTTCATGGTATCTGTGATGAAATGTATTGTATAAATTGTTAATATAGGGTGTTGACGTTGTTAAGGTGGTTTTTGAGTGTTGTTTATTTTATAATAGTTAATTATTTTATGTTTAGATGAATAGTAAACTTTATGATTACTTATGGTACATCTTGAGGTGCATTAATATTTTTAAGTTGTTTAAGGTATACACTTTGTTACGGTTATTTATGGTTGTTCTAGATTGAAATGGTCATGTGTGAGTTAGCGTGTCTTTGGGATAAAACTTTAGAGTATTTCTTTTTCTCACTGTCAACTGAAATCTTGTGAATGAGCTTATGGTGTGCATATCAGTGTTTTTTCCATTAGCGTTTTTATATCTCATGGCTTTTTTATATATATTTCGTTTTTGCATTTAAAAATTCTTATTATTATCAATTAATTAATTTTATATTAATAGTTTATGTAGAATATTATTAAAATCCAAAATAGTAATGTGATAAATTTGAGGAATAACATAGAAAGTATTTGAGATGTAGAATCATCTATTGAACTCAATTAGTGTGATTTAACAGTATAAATAAATCCCCTTCGTTGAGTGCTCTGACATATGCTCTTATGTCATAAGTATTACTTTTTTCGGCACCTTTAATAATGGGTTAGTTAATATTTTATGACTTTAAAATAGACAATTATTATTTATCTCACAGAGTTATCATAGTTAAGTGTGGAGAATAAAAAGATCAGAATTGGAAACGGTAATTCTAATAGTTACAAGTCCTAATTCCATCATTAATTACTGGGGCAGTTAAATTTACAATATAAAAGTAAATTTTGGGAAATCAATTTCTTTTTGAGATGCCACGCCAAGGAGAAAATTTTTTATATTCTTTTTATTTTTTCTTTCTTTCATTTTAAATTGACTTAACATTTGCAATATTCATTTCTTATTAGTTTCGCTTTTAATTCTGATTTTATTTTATTTTTAATTATTTTTTAATTGTGAGATTTTACACGATAACTTTTCCTATTTTTCTCTTAAAGTATCATATACTGGATTCATGATTGATTTTTTTTTAAGGACTATTTCTATTATAAGAATTAACTACATACAGCTTTCTGAACTTAGTTTAATTCTATATATTTCGTCTGGCCTCACTTCGGCACTCAATCAGAGATTGATTCTAAAACTAATTTACAAACCTGATATAATTACAAAATAAAATGATTTTTTTTTTTTTTACAACATTCTTTTAATGAGGAAAAATAAAATATATATTTTTACTAACGTTTTATTAAAAATCCTTACAAATAATAATATATTAAAAAAAAAGATCATCAGTCAAACCTATAAAATCGTTCAAATCTATTCCATTTCAATTGTATTTGACTTTATAACTGTCCATCTGCTTTTTATTATAGTAACTGACTCAGCCAGTCTCATCATAATAAAATTATATTCCTGCCCGCGTAATATTTTCATAAAATTGGTATAATGTTCGAGATGTAGGTATTTGGGTGTTCTGTTTTATTCTGATAAATTGTTTCTGAGAGATCTTTCTTTTGGTCTGTTTTTTCTATGTTTGTTTGTTTGTATAATTTAATATGTTTGATTTATTAATTAGTATGTCCTTCTATGTATATAAGGTCATCACAGCCAATCTTGAGCGTCATGTTGAAAGTTTGGTTTATATATGTTTATGGGTTCTATATTTGACCGTTTGATCCTTTTTTTCTTCAGTCTATTTTTTTTGCAGTGTAGTGTTAGATAGAAGTGTGTGTATTATTTTTCGTATGTAATATATATAATAGTCATTAGGTAATTACAGAACATATCTTAAAAAATTTTTATTCAGATATTATATGCGTTTCGAATGTAGTTAATATTTTTTTTAAGTTAGGATATTTTTATAGTTTGGTGGTGGTTGGTGTTGGTGTGGTGGTGTATGGGAGTGTGGGGTGTAGGGTTAGTATTTGATGTGTCGGTTTTTATTATTAATTGTGTTTTTATTTTTTATTTTATTATATTATTGGTTTTTTTTGCGATTTGATGTTATGTAGATGTGTTTATGTTTTTGTTGTGGTTGTAGAGGTGATGTTTTGTGTAGGTTTAATTATAGTATCTGATTGGAGTATGATATCTTTATTTGTATGCTTGAGTGTTGAGTGATTATTTGGTTGTGGGTGTTGGTGGAGTTTGTGAGTTTTGTTTATGTGGTGTTTGTCCTGAGATTGCTTTAGTTAGGTGGGCATGTATTTTTTTAGTTGTTTGTGGGTTGTCGCGTTATGAGTTAATTATTCGTATATGGATGTTTTTGTTTGTGTGTTGTGTGTGTGTTTGTATTTGTTTGTCTTTTCTGTGTTTGTTTGTCTTTTCTGTGTATTTATACTTTCTGTGTTGCAGATTTGTTTGCAACTGCAGAGAGAGGCAACTTTAATTTGTACTCATCTATATTACACGCTTGTATGGTTAGTGCGGACAATGATTCTTCATTTCTACTCTGGTCTATTGCGCGAGAGCCATGTTGTGAATATTTTATATAATCTATATATCTATATTATATGAGTGTGGTTTTCTTGCTTCTTTCGATCTTTTGGTTGATTGAGCTAACTCATCAATGACTCTGACGAACCAACTTGGCGTGCAACTCATGATCGAGAATTATAGATGAAAAATAGTGTTAGTATAAGTGGTTGATAGATCGAGGAGTTTTGACAGGGTCTAGCGCTCGTGGCTCTATTCATTCCTAGAGAGAGCAATTACACATGAGAACAATCAACGCCTATGCAATTATTCTGTTCTTTATGTTTTTTTTTTTTTGTTTTTTATTTTTTTTATTTTTGGTTTAGTATTTGAGGGTTTTTGTGTTGTGGCTTTGTGGTTGTTGATATTGCAGGGCTTTCTGGGTGCTTCGTTTTGATAAGGGTCTGAAGTTGCGGGTGTGCGGTTTGTGGGTGCTGTTTGGCTTGGAGCATATTGTGGTGAGGTTTCAAGTATTAAGCTGTTGGGCTTGGTTGTTTTGGTGATATTATTGTACTTAGTTTTGGTGTGTTTGGTTGGATTATTTTATCTTTTGGTTTTTGAGTATTTTGATGCTGTTTTTTTTTTTTTTTTTTTTTTTTTTTTTTTTTTTTTTATTTTTTTGGTTTTGTTGAGAAGAATAACGTTGGATTTTTTTTATTGGGGTGTCATGTATCTTCTTGATTTGCGTGGGTGAGCTTATTCGTTATGTCATCGTGTTGGCATTATGCACAATCCACCCCGCAGGCCCATGAGAGTGTTGGCCGGCCTGTTTTGTGGGGATAGGTGTATTTGATTTTAGGTGATCCATGTTGCTATTTCTGGATTGGCTGTCGTTTTTGGGTGGCATAGGATTGATGTGTTGCGCCTGCGTAGTGGGTGCTTGTTTTGCTTCTTGGTGCTTGATTTTTTGGCAGTTTGACCATGTTTCGCCCGCTTGGGTTGATTGCGGTTGAGGTTTTGATGGAGTCGGTTTTCCCGTCCATGTCTGGCATGGATTTCTATGTTATTTTTTTATTTCTTTTTTTTCTTTTTTTCCTATTTTTTTTCCTTTGTTTTTAATTTTTTTTTTTTTATTTTTTTTTTTTTTTCATTATTTTTTTTTTTTTTTCTTTTGTTTCTTTTGTGATTTTTTTTTTTAATGTATGTTACCCTTCATAAGTGTTTTGTTGAATGGATTTTGTTTGCGTGAGTCCCTTGCAGTGTGCTCTTCTGGTATTCGACACATTCGCCACGGTGAGAAAGTCCACTATTATCACTTGTGTGTGCTTTCACCCACGGTGTGTGTGGAGTGTTCGCGTGATGTCGGTGTGTACGAGGTGGATTATTAACCTCTCTTGAGTAGTCGAGAGTTTGTTATTGGTAACTTGGGTTTCCCGTGGTTGGTGGTGGATGGGATCCGTCTCTATATCATTATAGCCTTTGTGTGAGTTAGTGACGCTCATGGTGATTTGTCTTCTCGGACGGGGGTGTCGTGACACTGTGTGGTTTGAGGAGTTATGCCGTATTCGCGACGGTGGGACACGTTTGCGCCTGAGAGTGCTCGCTCTCAGTGTCGCGGGTGGCTGATGTGTGAGTGGTCTATATCACTATCGTCGGGGTCACTAGTTTACGTTGTATAGGTGGGTCGTCGACTAATACATACTTAGTGTGGAGACACTCTGTCTTTGTTTTATGTGCGATTAGTTCTTGGGGGCTGGTGTGGGATGCGACCGTAGGCATTGGGGGCATTCCGCCGTTATTGTTAACTAGGGCGTTTTGTGCACGGCTTGCTGCATCCGTTGATGTGCGGGCATGAGTTGCTGCCTGGTGTGTTTGTTCTAGTCGGGCGCCTTTGGATGTGTCCGTGGCAGTGCCACTGTTTTGGTTCGTGCTGGCAGGTGATGCCGCCATTGTCCGGGAGCAGGTTGAACTGTGTTGCATTTGGTTTGACACGACGGTGTATGGCATTAGTGGGTGCCGGGTACGTTTCTAAGTGGATTATGATATTGACAGAGGATGCATACGAACTTGGCCTGGGGTTTCTGGCGTCGTTTGAGGTTCCGGGTCCGGATTTGGTCTGATGGATGGTTCTTTTCGTGTGTGAACGTGTGGGCACGGCAGTTCCCCTTGCATTGCATGAACTTGGCGTTGCTGAGTTGTGTTGTATTTGTGTTTTTTGGTTTCGCCCTGCTTTTTTTCGGATCACGGTTTCTCGGGTATGTACCGCGGGCCGTGGTGTTGCCTGGTGACCCTCGTTGGTTATTTCCCCCGCCTGTCTGATGTTTACATCTTGGTATATGTGATGTGGTTTGTTTTGATGGATCCTGAGTTGATGTCTTTCGGGGTCTGTCAGTTGGGCTGGCGCAACCGCCGTTCGTACTGTATGTGGGTGGGGGCTCAGGGTATTGTCTATTGGGGTAGTTTAATTGGTGTGGTGGGATTCTGTGTGTTTTTGTGATTTGTGCGTTGCGGTGATGTGGACGTTGGGGTGATTGACGTGGTTTGTGTGTGCATTTCATTTTTGATGCTTGCGCATGGGGGCCGGCTTATTTTTCACGGTCTTTGTGCTCATCTTTTTTCATTTTTCTTTTATCTTTATTTGTTTATTTTTTATTTATTTATTTCTTTTTTACTTTTTTTTTCTTTCTTTTGTTTATTATCGTTTTTTTTTTTCTGTCTGCTTTTTACTTTTTTTTTCTTTTCTTTTATTTCTTTTGGTGTCTGTTTGAGCTTGAGGTGGGGTGGGGACGATGTGTTAGACGCCCTGAGGTGGACGCGTGGCGGCTGTTTTTTATGGTTGCATCTCTTGGTTTGGCGTGGCGTGGGAGTTGCGAGATGTGGAGCCTTTTGGTCTGGTGTGTAGGGTGGTTTGCAGTAGTGATGGTACGGTTTCTGTGGTTTTTGTGCCCAGTGAGGGTTTGATGTGCACGTGTTGTTTTGACTTGTTGCCGCGTGAGTGTTTGCGTTTACTTTCGGATTACATGTTTGGTGGGGCCGGCTGCAGAGGTGTGTCCGGGTTGTGCCCTATAGGAGGTGCTGGTGCTTATTTTGTGGCCTGTAGGGATCTGTCTTGGCCGTGCTTCGGTCTACTGTGGTCTGTTGTTCGTGTTTCCTGCTGTAGTGGCTGTTGGCTGGTTTTCTCTTCGTATGTGTTCGTGGTTTCGGTGCAATGTTGGTGTGAGCGTTTCTTGCGTGGGTTGGAGTTTTTGTGTGCCGCGGGTATGGGCTGCCTATTGGTGGTTGGTATGTGGATAGGCTGGTGATCTTCATGGTAATTGCATTCTTTGGCCGGGGTTGCATTGATTCTTGCTTGTTGTGGATGTGTATGACATTCTGTTCATGATTTTTGACGTTTGCATTGGTTGTTGTGTGTTTGTACATTTTTACTGTTTTTTTTTCAGCTTGTATGTATTCTTGGGCTTTCTCATATTTTCTCTATCTCTTTATTTTTTTCTCTTTTCTTTTTTTTTTTTTTTCTTTCTTTTTTTTCTTTTTTTTTTTTTTTTTTTTCTATTTCTTTTTCTTATTTTTTCTTTTTCTTTTCTTTTCTTTTTTATCTGTTTTCTTTGTCTCTGTCGTTTTCGTTTGAGAAATTTGACTCTAGGTTCTTTTTTTCCCCTTTTGGAGTTTTTACTCTTCCCCTTATTTTCTTTTATCTTTTCTTTTTTTCTTTTTTTTTCTTTTTATTTTTTGTGGATATTGTTAAGTGAATAATGATTTATTCTTTACTTTTTTGATTTGGGGGAGCCATGCGCCCATTTGTCATGTTTTGCGACTATATGTTATCTCCTCTTATGGGTTTCCCGTGTGTTATGGGGGGTTTACGTTATGTTGTATGTTGGTGTCAATTCTCGTCGATTACTGTATCGGTTGGATACATTTCCCCGTCTCAGTCGGACTCTTTAGTCTTTGTGTAGTCTTCTGCAATTTAGCTTTGATGGGCGTTTTGTCTCTCACAGTCGCTCAGGTTCATGGCTCTTTCTTTAACCGGTGCGACATGTCAGTTGTGCTTTATTATTTACTCTGCGACATGACACTGTTAGCTTCGTATTTAGTGTTTAGGTTTCTTTTTCTTGTATTTGCAGATTCGTTCTTTCTCCCCGTATTGTTGTAGGGGGGTAAGCGGGTGGTTCCGTTTTGTGGCTGTTTCTATAAGTTTTTACCTTTCGTCTGCGTGACGTTTGGCTGGCTTCTCTACTGGTTGGGTTACATGTTTCTAGGTTTTTATGTGTCTGGAAGTGCATGTGTTTCTGCTTGTAGTGTGTGCATTCTGTCTGGCGTGGTTTTGGGGTTTTTGGTCAGTGATTTTGTCGCCGGTGTGTGTGCGCCGGGTTTTGTGTGCTGTTGTGCTTGGCACGTTTTTCTTTTGAGGTGCGATTTATCCTGTATGACTAAGTTGTGTTACCTGCTTGCCCTTTTGCATTTTTTTTTGCGTCTCCTGGCAGCATCACCCTGTTGCGTTGTTCTATTACCAGCTGTAGTGGTAGTGGGTCTGTGCTGGTGCTCGCCTGGTTCTCCGTGGTTAGGCTGCTTTGCTACCGGTTCTTGGCTGGGATCTGGTTCTGGCTTCTTGTTAGCCCACATATCCTGTACTTTGTGACATGGTGTGTTATTTTTTCTGTTCCGTACGGGTTTGGTAATGTCGTGTTCATTATTGGTAGCATGGCTTGTGCTTTCAGCCATGGATGCTGCTTGGTTATTGCGTTTTGTAGGTACTTTAAGTTCGTTGGCCAAGTGTCTTGCGTCACTGTTGATACTATGCGGGAATTTGTAGTTCTGCAGGTACGTGCGCACTGATTTTGTCCATCCGGTCTGCATCGTGTTGTTCGCGGGTTGATCTCGTCCGGTTATATATGGATGGTCGCATTATACTCTTTGCCAGTTATCTTTTTTTTGTTGGCCCGTGATATCGGTTGGTCGCTGTCTTGTGGGTGGCTGTGTTGGGATGGGGGTGGGAGCCGCCGCCAGTGGATTGGTCAAGTGAAGGCTGCTAGCGGGCGTGGCGTTTTGGCGATTGGGCAGCAGCAGGTGTTGGGGTTTACACTGGCTGTGGTTTGTTACAGGGGTCTTGGTTTTGGCTTGCACCGGGATGCCCATGCCGCAGCTCATGCGGGTTGTGTGGTAAAGATGGGCGTGAATGATAGAAAAGTGTTAAGGTGACAGTGAAGTGAGAGACGCACAACTTACGTGTGTGCGGGTGCTGTTCTTTTTTTTGGCACATTGTTAATTGTTCTTCAACTACCTTTCTGTTTCCGGTGCAATCTTACCCCTTCCCGTAGGATGATATAGGCGGGGGATCAGTCGCTCGCTATGAAAATCTCTATACGGAAGTTGGACAAGAATCTCGTGTGGTCGGCTGATGTTCATGATAAGCCGTCTAGTGTGTATCTAGTGCGAGTGTGTTGTTTATATTATCATAGCCAACAGTCGCTGTGTTGTGAGTGACGTATTGCGTCGAGACCAGATTATAAGTATGCACTAATTGAGGATCGTAGGAGCCTAATGCCAGTATATCAAGCATTAAATATATATCGTGGAGTGCGCCGGATGAGTCGGAGTTTGCGTTTGCGGTAGGTTAATATTTGTTGTGGGAGATGGCGTTAGATGTGAGTGATGAGTACGGCAGCTTAATGTAGAATACTTAAGTGAATAGCACGGTGGATGGCCCCATGACGCTTGGTGCAGAGCTTTTGACTGCATTCGTTTTATATTAAGCCCCAATAATTCTGCTGATTCTCTACTACGACTTAGCCCTGCTTGTAGGTTTTATTATGTGATGAGCTTATGGTGTAATGGGTAGTGGAGTGATAATACTTAAATATATAATATTTTGTATGTGTGCTCGCTCATGTTGCTCTCTCGCAAGGAGGGGCTCTCTCTGCTGCCTTGTGTGGGAGTCACTTGTATAATGCGCGTGCAATAGATATGTGTCTTGCCATATTGCGGATTGTCGTCGTGTCGATAGCTCGTGCACACATAGCGTGATCGATATGCTGTAGATGCGTGTGTGTGAGTGATAGTCACTACTCTGAGACTTCGATCGTGCTTTGTTTTCCTGCCTATTGTACTTACCGTTGTCTTTCGGTTATGCTTCTGTCTGCTTTCACGGTATTTATGTTTGCATCTTCAGCAGGCACTTGCCTTCATTTCTCGAATGGGATCTCATTTCTTCCTTCGGTTCGCAGCCGTTTTGCTGCAATTAACATGGCTTGCCCCACATTTCTTGTAATTGGGCTTTTTTTTTTTTTTTTTTTTTTTTTCTTTTTTTTTTTTTTTGTTTTTTTCCGACAGGCCTTGAATTTTCGCATGCTCAATTGACGGGGTTCCTGTCCTGTGGGGCTGTAGTTTCGCACTAAACGCCAATTCTCCTCAAGCTGTTACTTTGTCGTGTTGTTGGCAGGTTTTATTCCCCGTTTCTTACAACGCGTTGACTTGCTTTGACGTTTTTGTTTTCCGTCACATTATCATTTCCACAACCTGCTTAACTTTTGCCCTTGCTGTAGTTTTGTTCATTTTCTGTGCTTGACAAGCTGTGCGTGGCATCCATCGTGTAGTTGTTTTCCCGTCGTTGCAATTTTTCATGTTTATGTGTCTGTGAATGTGCCCGCAATAAATAAGCTGACGCCATTTTCTTCCGTTTTCCTATTCCATATTTAAATTACTTTTTTTCATGTTTTTTCAATTCTTTATTTTTTTTAAACTGATGAAAGTTTAACGATTTTGTGTACATTACTATACGGTCGAGGGCTGGGCAGTGGATTGTTGAATGTTATGTGAATGATTTGTATTAATAACGTTTCGATCGATTTATTAAATTTTTAATTAATTTTTGGCAAAGAATTAGTTCTTTTTAGGATTTTAACGTTTTATAGAAAAATGTAACACAGATGGGGCGTGGTAGGATATAAGAGTGGTCTGGGGCTACGCTAGATTTGAGTGTGTGCTGATAGTTGTTTGTTAGTGATACTATGGTTTGAGCTTTTAATATTTTAATTGATTATATCAAGATTTTTTTTTTTTTTTTATTGTGTGTGTGCTTATCTATATATATATATATGTTATTGTGGTTTTTATTATATTTGTTTTTCACATTATTATTCCTTAATTGAAACGTAAATTACCATTTTGGTAATTTTATTGAAGTAAAAATGGGGTGAGGATTTTAATTATGTTACACCTATATAATAGGTATTTTAATTAACTATAATTTTAATATATTTATATGTTATGTATATATTATAATTATTATATATATATTATATATATTTATTATATTAATAATTATAATTATATATATTATGTAATATATAATCTTTATATTATTATATGATATCTATATATTTTTATTATATTATTATATAATTATATATTATATATATATATATATTTAGTTAATATATTATTAAATAAATAAATATTATATATATTATATATTATATATATCTTATATATATATATAGTATATATATATTATTAATTAATATATATATATGTGATAGTTATATATATATAATATATATTTTTAATATATAATATATTATATATTTATTATTTTATATATATATATATTATATTATATATATATTATATATTATATATATAATATAATAATATACATTATATATAAATTATATATAGTATATATTATATATATTATATATATATACTATTATTTAGTATATATATATTACTATATATCTATATACTATTATTATATAAATATATTCATAAATATTATATACTATATATATATACCCTTATTAATATATTAATAAAATATTCAAACTATTACTAATTATTTAATATAATCTATATTTTAATATTCTAATCTATTATATATAATATGATATTAGTGGGCGTAGAGCCAACCGGGTGCACGGGGGGTATTGCCCTACTATGGCGGACATTCAAAATGCAATTACTATTTGTTAACCCAGAGCACGTTTTTTTGCTTTATTTATAGGAATGAAATGAAAAAGATATTCAAATCGATCGATCTGAAGGAGTACTCTACTACATATTTATACGAACATTTTATTTTCCTATAGGTTCTTAGATACGTGTTTCGTTTCTAAAATTGGGTTGAAGTCACTAGGTGTGTGTTTTTTATATACGCAAGCTCTTCTGAAGATTCC
>JABUQX010089888.1:0-20000 GCA_015478945.1 Trachelipus rathkii
AGAGAGATGAATTAATAAGATGTAATGAAATGTGTCTAATGCAGTAATTGTTCAAGTATTACATACTGGCAGATCAGTGTCTGGAGCTTGAGGAACAACTTTCTTCAGTTGCCAAGTTGCAATAAAAGAAGGAGGAGGACCGCTGGGGAGTGTTACTATCACCCCACCTTCCAGGAGAATGCCCGGAAATATTCTCAGCCGTGCACATTCTCAGGAAATTCTGCAGCAAACCCTTAGGGGCGGTACAGGACATTGGTTCCCTTGTTCCGCACAGCCTTCTACTTGTTTTCGGTCCTTCCACCAAGTGACACTACATGATCGATACAGAAGCTGAGATCTCTTCTCCCCCTTCAGATAGTCTGGTTCCTCCCGGTACTCAACCTACCCGTTTCCTGTGCGCTGCGAACGGTACTGCCATTGGTACTTACGGTGAACGCTCCTTCACCCTCGACCTCTCCGTCAGGAGTGTTTCCTACCTTTCTAAAAGAGTGTTGGATAAACTCAATATATCTGTAGAGAATCATCAAAGCACTCAATACGATATAAAAACCTATTTAGGTATTACCACCCGCAGTTTGAAAGAGACTGTTCTTGATGTATATATGGACCAGTCTTGTTTCACCCTTCCTCTTTTGGTTGATGAGGATCTTCAATTAAGTTATGAGATTAAGTTCGTAGATCAGGCTCTAATTAATTTAAAAAATAAATTCTTATAAATTGGCAGATTCTGGCTATAAAGAGTCTAATAACTCATTTTTCGATTTGGATACCTTAATTGGCATTGATTTAATAGAGTATTTCCCTCAACTAGAATTGATTAGAAATGTATGAGTGGGTCTGGCTTTCTTAAGTTAAGAGATGGTTCTATTTATTCCATTTGGAAATATTACTAATTTTATATACAATAATCAAATAAGAGTTCAATCCACCATCAGTTGTTCAAAATCATAAAATCATATTCAAAATCAAAATCTAAATCAAATCAATTGCGGGTTAACCATACTTTGGTTAATGCAGTTTTAAACCCTGTACATTCTTTTTAATCCTTTAAGCCATATCCTAAGTAATTCAGATGTAGAGCAAGGATTAGAAAACATGTTCAAATTAGAGTCCTTAGGTATTGAAGGTATGCATAAAAATAAATCTGAAGATGATTTGAAAACGATTGAGAAAATTCAAGGTAGAATAGGAGTTCAAGCACGGAAAATATCATATACGATCTTGCCCATGGATTGAAGATAAAGCTTCCTGTTGCCATCAAACTATAGCATTGCTCTTGCAGTGCTTAATTGAGTTCAATGAAAATTTAAGAAAGAAAAAATTAGTTTAAGCCTATGATGATGTCTTCAGCAACATTAGCTGATGGTATTGAATCGAAGAGTTCAAAGTCTCCCTGCTGAAATATAAAATTAATATTTATGATTCATCACAGACCTGTTATTTGACCTGGTGACCCTATTTCAACAAAGGTCAGCTGTGTCCTTCTGTTCTCTTAAAACTAATTCGTGGCAATCTCTAAGTGAACCAAAGTAAACTATACGAGATCTTATGTCTTCCCTTGTTAGGTCATTTATTTCGGTTCAGATCAAATCAGTTTTGTTATGCTATTCGGATATCAAAAACAAGCCCCTTCCTTCAGATTTAAGTTAAAATCTATCGAGACCGCAATCGCTTTTGGCTTTTTTTTGGAAAAGTAATGGTCAGTTAAATATCGATACTCAAACATTGTTTTTGGTTTCACATCACCTCACCATTTCATCCTCAAATCTATATCATTAAGCCATCATGCTCAGTCTTATAAGGATGATGCATGTGCTCAGATTCTATTGAATAATTTTTTTTTTGATAATTTAATTATTAGTGGCAATGATCCACAACATTTAAAAGAAACTTTAATCATGAATGCAACAAAAGATGGAAGATACGTGGTTTCCATCTTAGATAGTTGGACTCTAATAATGATCAATTGAGAGCTGTTATGGAAGGAGAGGTTAGAATAGTTCAACATCAGGATTCAGAAAATAAGGTTCTTGGATATCTTTTAATCCTTCCTTACAGATAGTTTTAAAACTATCAACATTTTCAATTAATGCTGATTGCAAATACCAAAAGATTGTTGTCATCAGCTGTGTCCAAGTTTTTTGATCCTTTAAATATCTTTTTAACTTTAAGAGGTCGGCTGTTATTTAGGAAATTATGGCAATTAGGTCTCAATTGGGATGAAAAGGTCCCTTCTGATGTTTTAGTTTCCTGATCTTCTCTATGTTCAGATTTAAATAAATTACATAATATTGAAATTGAAAGGTGTGCTTTCTCACCTTGTCCCTCAAACTGTTTATTCGTATTTTGTGATGCTTCAACATCTTGTTATGGTTTTGCCGGTTTATAGTATAGGTCAAGGTTCAAATTTAATATTTTCAAAGGCCAAGGTGGCCCCTCTCAAATCTAGGGCGTTGCCCTCTTTAGAGTTGTTATCTGTGTTTTTATTTTTTAAGTGTATCAAATCAATATTATCAGAATTTCCTAAGGTTCAGTTCAAAAGCATAAAGGTGTTTGTAGACGCTCAAATTGTCATTTCATGGCTCATGTATGGGAAGGCAAAAATTAAAAATATTTTTGTAAACAATAGGCTCAAAGAAATTTATCAAATCAAAAATCAAGTTGAGCAAGAATACAAAGTATCCATTTCTTATACTTACATCAATACTGCTGAAAACCCTGCAGATCTGATTACCAGAAGTGTTACAACCTCTACTTTTCTTTCAAATTTGCCATTATGGCAAGGGTCCTTCTTGGATTCTTCAAGATCAATCTCAATGGCCTATTAGTAAACTTAAATGTTTGTCTGAAGCTAATAAGGAAAAGACTTTACAATGTCACACATCTGTGGTAGCTACTCAGTCTTCATTACCATTTAAAGATTACTCAAGTGTACATAAACTTTTTAAAGAAGTAACTTCAAAAATATTCAAATTCAATAGCAGGAGTAAAGGGCTGGATGAAGATTGTGATCAGAAAGCCCAACTCTATTGGTTGAAGATAATGCAGCAGCATTGTTTTTCTAAGGAAATATTATTTCTCCAAAATCCTAAAATGGATGAAATTCCACTGCAGTCAATCAACTTAATTTATTCATAGATGATAAAGGCCTCATCCGATCCAAAGGGAGGAATTGCCAAAACATTTTTATATAATGAAGATGTGATAAATCCAATTCTTCTTGGCAAGGATATCATCTCACTAGAATTAATGCATAAGAGACTTTTTCATTCAAGATGTCACACTTTGGGTGTTCAAACCATCTATCAATTTTCTATCAGGCTCTATGGCCTTTCTGGAATTACCAAGGCCAGCAGGCTGTAAAGAATTTTTTGTCAGACTGTATAGTATGCAAAAATTTTAACGTATATACCCTTAAATACCAAAAATGACCTAACTTTCCCTCCATCATAAGAAGTTATATTTGTGCGTCTTTTGAGCAGTACTGGCAGTGGACTTTACAGGGCATCTCGTTTGTAAAGATTAATGATAAGGAATTTCAAAAATGTATCTATTAATTTTCACCTGCCTAAATATCAGAGCTATTCATGTTGATGTCTTTCCAGATATGTCCACTGAATCTTTTTACTTTCATTCCAACGTTTCACAAATATATAAGGCAACATACCGTCCAATTTGTACTCAGATAATGCCAGGAATTTCAAACAAGGTAGAAATATACTGTTAGAATCTTTGTCTTCAGATATGTTCTCCGAACATATGCGTATCAATAACATCAAACATTACAAGATTCCAGTCTATTCCAGTTGGGTGGATCAGTTTGGGAGAGAATGATAAGAACAGTTAAGGGATGTCTCTTATAAAACTATAGGTAAGAGCAACCTAACCTACTTTAAGAAACTGTTAACAAAGTATTTCAAATATTACCATATGTTATGCAATTCAAAGACCTTTAACCTATAGGTCATACGATAAATGTTTTGGAAGTTATTGCTCCAAATTCCTTTTTTGAAGCCTTATGGGAATTCAAACCTCATATTCAATGATTTCGCACCCCCTATGGAGAAAACTTTCCTCCCTCACAACAAGACTTAGCCAAAACTCTAACTGCTCAAGGAAGAGTTTTGGAGATTTCAGGGATTATGGTATGATTCTACCTATTATAATTGGCGCCAGACTAGTAGAATCTCTATCAGTCAGACGTGGACCAAGCAGAATTAAGGTTGACGATATAGTTCTGATTACACACAAACTCTTAAGTAAACCTACGACCCCTTCTGGCTTTTGGGTAAGAGTTTTCTGGAAGTCATTGTTGGTGATGACCGATAAGATAGGAGTGTGTTTTATTAAAAAGGGGAGAATGGACAAAACCCTGTCACTATTCTATTGTCATCTCTAGCCATTGGAGTTATCTATTACCCACTCTGTCCCTCCCAGATGCTGAAGCAAGCAGTGATTTCTCCAATTCAATGGTCAAAACCATGAAAATACAGATCAAGTTGATCAAAGTCAAATTTCAAATTCAGTTATTCTAAGTAATAGTGAATACTGCTATTGTAGAAGTACAACTTTCAACTTCAGGTATAAATTCACCTCAAGCTTGACTCTGCAAACAGAATCAAATTTGCTCGCCAATTCCAGTCAAAGAAAGACTCTTAGACAGGCTGCTTGGTCAAGTGTCAGAATTCTTCGCAGGAATTATATCTTGATTTGTAAAAACTTAATTCTTTTAATTCAAAGGTTTCATTGCAACTCTTTCAGTGGGCAAGGATATAGAAAACCTATTATATCTTTCCAACATTATATCTCTATTTTGCTCATTTTAGTATTTTATTTTAGGATATAGTATTTTATTTTAGGATATAGAAACTATTGGCTATATACAGTAAATTAGTTTTAGTGAAATTTATATTTTTGTCCCCTTCGATATAATTAACCAGAAAATTTCACTAAAAAATAACAACTGCAGAATCACTTCAAATTCAAAAGCGGTACTATTTTGCTCTACAAATTCAAATTTAATATCAAAATGTAAAGGGTATAGAGGTAAATTTTCTTCAATTTCTTTCAAATATTTTTACTATCCATCTATCTCTTATTCTCTTTACCTCTCACCAATTCAAATTTAACTCCGCTAACTAAGATTTTAAGTTGCTAGGTTACAAAAGCCAGAGGCTGAGTTTATGCTATGGACTATCAAGATTTATTCAAGAAGATGCAAAAATTCCTTGAAACAAAAATTCAGGTAAGGCTAATGTAAATACACAATTGTACTTATATATCATTTTTTAATCCTTATACTCTTTTAGTCCCCCAAAAAATGGCTTTCACCCGTTCTTTTTCCGTCTTCATTTCCCAAGCACCCGATCTGTGACTCTTGCAGATAGAAGCCATTTTCCCTGTGACTCCACCAGCTTCAGAAGTACAACGCTGGCTATGGGTGCCTGCAGAGGGCATCCCATGAAGGTAAGGGACACTTTGGCAGCATCATCCACCTCTTCTACCCCTTACACTTCCCTGGAAAAGGTGCTTATCATCCTCTTCTATGGATGATAAGTTGGAGCAATTCCTGGGAGGGAGTCCTTAGAAGACAGGACTCCTACAGAGCTGCTTACCAGGATGATTTCACAGCTCGGGGATTCCCCATCTCCTAGGGAGGAGGTCATGCTCCGGCAACTTTTTGTACAAAAGTTGCCCCCGCAAGTTCAAGGCAGAGTGGCCACCACTGATCCCACTTTGTCTCTGGGGGCTTTTGTTGAAGCAGCTGACCGTGTCATGCGGTATCAGTCTTCTCACATTGCTTATGTTTCTCCTCATCCTGTTCTCACCGTTTCAGCCCCCACTTGCACTCCTGCTATCGCTCACACTCTGAATACCTTTCCGCCTCCTTCAGGAGCTTCTTCTCAGTTTCTCCCAGCTCTGAAGGACAGGTTGTTCCGCCTTGAGAGGAATGTAGAGGCTCTAACACCTATCACAGCACTAACATCCCCCGTTAATGGTAACCCTCTGCCAGGAGGACCGCTGGGGAGTGTTACTATCACCCCACCTTCCAGGAGAATGCCCGGAAATATTCTCAGCCGTGCACATTCTCAGGAAATTCTGCAGCAAACCCTTAGGGGCGGTACAGGACATTGGTTCCCTTGTTCCGCACAGCCTTCTACTTGTTTTCGGTCCTTCCACCAAGTGACACTACATGATCGATACAGAAGCTGAGATCTCTTCTCCCCCTTCAGATAGTCTGGTTCCTCCAGTCTCAACTACTCCGTTTCCTGGCGCTGCAAACGGTACTGCCATTGGTACTTACGGTGAACGCTCCTTCACCCTCGACCTCTCCGTCAGGAGTGTTTTCCGATGAGTTTTCAAAGTTGCTGCAGTCTCTCAACTGGTTATCGGCGCAGAATTTTTGAACCATTTCCACCTACTGGTGGATCCTCGGAACCAACGCTTGGTGGATGGCAACGCCACCCTTTTCTCCAAGGGCAACATCTCTCCTTCTGCAGTTGGGAACATTTCCGCTGGTTTCCTCCCATTTCTTCAATTCCCACTTCCTCTCTATCTCCTCTCTAAGTCCAGAAAGACTTTCCCTCTCTTCTCCACCCCTGCTCTTCAGTTGCCCTAGTTAGGAATTCAGTCCTCCACCACATAGATACCACAGGTCCTCCGACATTAGTACGCGTTCGCCGTCTCGCCTCGGAGAAGCTGAAGATCGCTTGTGCTGAGTTTGATCACATGCTTGAGCTGGGGATCGTTCGACCTCTCAAGAGCAGTTGGACTGCACCCTTGCACCTTGTCCCTAAAGTTACCCCAGGGGACTGGCTTCCCTGTGGAGATTTCAGGGCTCTCAAAGCGATCACTGTCCCAGATCTCTATCTCGTCTATCACATTCAGTCTTTCACGTCCCACCACAGTGGTGTTAAATATTATCCAAAATAGATGTGGTCAGCGCTAATCACCAGATCCCTGTAGCACCCGAGGAAGTTCACAAGACTGTGTACCCTCTCTCACGGCTGGCCCTTGGTCAAACAGTCTCTTCTGAAGGTGCTCGCCCCCTCCAGGAGCGTATTGCCGCCATTCGTGATTTTCCTTTACAAAAGACGCAGAAGCAACTGAAAATTCCTCGGGATGCTGAATTATTGCCATCTCTTTCTACCTGCAGCTGCAGGTCTCCTTCGGCCTCTCACAGAGCTCATACTCTCGAAGAAAAGAGACGTCTCAGTTAAGGTAGAGTGGACGGAAGAAGGTCGCATTGCTTTCACTTCTGCTATAGACGCGCTCGAGGACGCCCCTCTCCTTGTTCAACCCACAAGAACTCGGCATCAACTCGGCCTCAAGGTTGAAACGCATCCCCCGATTTTTTTTTCGGGGGTGGCAAAGTCCCCCAAGAAGGCCCCGGGTTTTTCCCCCCCCCCCCCCCCCCCTTTGGGCAGCAAAAAAAAGACAAAACCTTTGAACCTGAATGGTTATTGGTCTCCTTTTGCTTTCTTCTCGAAGAAGCTACAGCGCCTTCGGCAGAGAACTGCTTACAATCTACCTGGCAGTCAAACACTTCAGATACTTTTTGGAGGACCGGGAATTTCACATTCTCACCGATCACAAGCCGATCTCCTTCGCCATGGCATCTCGAAATGAACGATACTCGCCGAGAGAAGCTCATCATTTGGAATCTGTTTCGCGGTTTACGACCGACATTCGTGATGTCCCAGGTATGGATAATCTCACGGCTGATGCACTTTCATGCATCGAGATTATCTCCGAATCTTCACTCCCTACCATCAACTACAATTACACGGCAACTGCACAGTCATCAAAAGAACCCTCTCTTCCCCAGTACTCTTCTTTACAACTCAGATAGATTTCTCTCCCGAGCATTCAGAAGAACCCCCTCTGTGACACGTCTACTGGTACTCCCCGTCCTTTCGTCCCTCCTGCCTTCCGCAAACCTGTTTTTCTTGCTATTCACTCTTTTTCTCACCCAGGTATCGCGGTCTCTAAGGAAGCCGGTTATTGCCCCATGTTAATATCGATGTGCGAAAGTGGGTTCTTGAATGCCTTCCTTGTCAGTGTTCTAAATTGCACCAACACACCAAAGCTCGCCTAGGGGAGTTTCTCTCCTCTGGGGAACGTTTTGAGAAGGTGCACATCGACATTGTCTGTCCTCTACCTCCCTCTGACGGGAATCAATACATCCTTACATGTATTGACCACCTCACGCGCTGGCCGGAAGCCATTCCTCTCAAAACTGCCGCTGCGAATCCATAGCTAGAGCTTTCATGAATCACTGGGTTACGTCTTTTGACATCCCGCTTACTGTTACCTCAGAAAAAGGTACACAATTTGAACCTGTCCTTTGGAGAGATTTGATGCTCCTCCTTGGTTCTGAGATTATCAGGACCGTGCACCAGCTTTCACCCGGCTTCGAATGAACAGCTTAAGGCATCTTTGGCCGCTCACCCCCAGCATGAGCAATGGACTGAGGCTCTCCCTTTTGTGCTTTTGAGCATCCCCACCACCCTCGAGGGAAATCTTCAATACACAGTCGCGGAACTAGTCTATGGCTCACCCTTACACTTGCCAGGTGAATTCTTTTCTCAATCTTCTTCTTCGTCGGATCCTCTCTCATACCTCACCTGTTTGAAGAACTGTGCTGTGCCGTGGAGACCATCACTTTCCCGACACCAGACAAACCATCCTTTCGCTCCGAGAGAACTAGCCACATGCCCCCACGTTTTCGTTCGTCACGACGATCACATAACTGCTCTACAGACTAGGTATGAGACGGCCCGTTTAAGGTCTCCAGCAGGGCAGTGAAATTTTTCACCATTCAAAGTCGTACGCGAACAGAGGTCGTCTGCATCGACCGTCTCAAGCTAGTTTTCCTAGAAGCGGACCCTCCGGAACCTTCCAACTTTTCACCTCCCCTTTGCATTCCCTTCTCCACCTCCTATCCTTCAACACCTTTAGCAGTCTCCCGTTTCTCCACTTCCTCATGCACCGGTCTTTTGAGGACGCGTGCTGGCCATCGAGTTCATATTCCCAGCAGCTACCTAGACTAACAGGAACCCAGACCAGCACACTGAAGGGTGGTACTGTAGGGGTCGGAGAATCCAAGTGATTTGGCCCTGGCCACAAATATAAGCCTTTCTACGCACGCGTTTGTTTTACAGCCTAAATCAGCATCACGGCCTCATTTAAAACCAACTATCCTCGTCTGGGTTGTAGAACCAAAGAAAATTTCCTTAGCAGCTATTACAAAGTTTGGGGTTCAAGTTTTATTCTGGTTTGGATCCGGCTACGACAACGATCTTATATTGAAAGATGTGTACGTAGTCCTATAACTGAGCAACCTCAATAAAAGTATATACTCGCCATTTAAGCTTTCAATCAACCTTCCAAAATTGAAGCGGACTCAATCACAGAGTCCACAATATATTATATATATATATTATATTATATATATAATATTATATATATATAATATATATATATATATATATATATATTATATATATATATATATATATATATATATATATGTATATATAATATATTATATATATATAATATATATATCGTAAGATATATCTGATATTTAATAAGTATATAAATATATATTATATATATATATATATATATATTGTTACGTTTGGACGTAACTCGGGAATAACAGGGCTTGAATAACTACATCAACGTTTCGGGTCATAATCTATTTAAACGAAATAATAAACACAATTAATATATTGAAAACAATTAACAAATAATAATAATAATAATAATAATAATAATAATAATAATAATAATAATAATAATAATAATAATAATAATAATAATAATAATAATAATAATAATAATAATATGATATGATTACATTGGAATATAAATGTAAAAGTTATGCATAAGAAATCTGTTTTCTATTTATTAAACATTCTTTATTAAGGGAGAACTATTATATAAAATATTAAAAATTTTGTGCATGAGTTCTTTATATAACTAATAATATATAGAAACGTTACTTAAATGTAAATAAATGCAATGTATAATAAAGACTAATTTTTACTGAATGTTTTTCATTAATTTTCACAATGCAGCAGAACACATAATTATTTAATAGCATGGAAAGAAATAAGAGACACGAAAACTAGGCCTAAAAATAATACACAAATTATCACCTTGTTAACAATCGAGAGCAAACGTGATACCGAAGATTTTAATATCACCAAGCACTTTCACAATATTCAGCAGTGCTCACTATACAGTTTGGAAGGTGTCTTTGCAAATAATTGTTGAATACACAAAATGTTTAGACGTTTAAAAAGAGAAGATCGAAATGCTGTTGGGCGGAAGATGGCGAATTCGAAGGAGTAGAAAACGGGGTTATTGATCACGTGAGCGGACGGTTCGTAATATTCAAAAAGAAGAAGAAGGGAAGGTAACATGGCTCCCCTCTGAACAGCGGAGTGTCGTGAAGATTTAGGGTGAAAATCGGACAATCGGGCGAAGAGTACGGCCATAACGCGATGTAGAACGAGGTAGACAAGACGGTAAGGTTTGAGTCGGAATAGGTTCCGGATTCGGAGGAGGAATCTGCATTGGAGCAGGAGCAGGAGGCGGAGATATCGTAGCGTGGGGCGCTGTAGTAGTTGGCGAAGGAGTGACAATACTTGAAGGAGTTGGCAGAGGGTCAGGTGGAGGAGAAGTAGATGTAAAAGGCAGAATGGGCATAAAGTCGATATTATCTTGCGAAGTAGAGGTAGATGGAGCGGGTGCAGGAAGTGGAGAAAGAGTAGTTGAAGAAGCGGGATCATGTTCGAAATAAGCCGGTTTTATCCTATCCACCGAGATATTTTCTACTTTGCTCCCCTTCTGTAAGGTGAAATGCTTTCGATAGCGTTTTAATACGAGGAAGGGTCCGTCATAGCGGGCTTGCAACGGACTGCGGTGCGAGTCGTGCCGAATTAATACATGAGAGCATGTCTCCAAATCTGCAGGCATGTAGGTTGGACGGGGAGGATGACGTGGCAAAGATGGCTTCCATGCCTCAGTACACTGACGAAGGCGTGCCAGGAAGGTGTGCTGGTTCGTAGTTTTTGGAGAAGGAAGTATAAACTCACCAGGTATCCGTATGGTAGAGCCGTAGACGAGCTCAGCAGTCGAGCATTTGAGGTCTTCTTTGTACGAAGTTCGGATGCCGAGGAGGACAAGAGGAAGAGTTTCGGACCAATTGTCCGGTGTTCCATGGGCCATAAGAGAAGCTTTCAGCTGCCGGTGGAAACGTTCTATGAGGCCCTGAGCTTGCGGATGATAGCTGCAAGAGCGAAGGCGCTTAGAACCGATTAAAGTCATGATGTCCTTCCAAAGGTGAGACTCAAACTGCCTACCCTGGTCTGTGGACACAGTCGAAGGTGTACCAAACCTGGCTATCCAGTTGTACAAAAATGCCTGAGCAATTGTCTCGCTGGAAGTATCACGCAAGGGAATGGCTTCTACCCATCGAGTGTATCGGTCTATGCACGTTAAAATGTGTGTGAAACCATTTGAAGGTGGTAATGGGCCGACTATATCAATATGCACCTGGTCAAAGCGTTCACCAGGGGGAAGAAATTGCTGAAGAGGTGCGACCGTGTGCCTGTGCACTTTGGATTTTTGACAGTTGAGACACTGCGTTGTCCACTGTTTAACATCCTTTAGTAAGGACGGCCAGACGAAATGCTTGCCTATTTTGACTTGACTACCTTTTACCCCTGGGTGCGACACATCGTGAATGGTGTGAAAAACCTTTCTGCGCATGGGGGTAGGTACGACTGGACGAGGATGTGCGGAAGAGACGTCGCATAACAAAGGCGGAAAACCAAAAATTTCTACAGTTTGAATGTCGTAGGAAGAAGCACTAGGAAAAACAATCTCTTCGAGTTGCTGCAAGCGAGCCATTTCGACGAAATCAATGTCAGGTAAAGGAGAGATAGCGTTAATTCGGGATAGAGCATCGGCAGGAATGTTGTCTTTTCCTTTTATATGGCGGATATCAGTTGTGAATTGGGCAATAAATTCAAGGTGGCGGGCTTCACGAGGGGACTGTTTAACTGTGGAAGCTGTAATGGCATGCGTGATGGGTAAATGATCAGTTACGACATGGAATTCCCGACCTTCTATGAAGTAACGGAAGTGCTTAATAGCTAAGTAGATTGCGAGAAGTTCCCTTCCAAATGCGCTGTACCTTGTTTCAGGCGGCTGGAACTTTTTAGAAAAGAAAGCTAATGGACGCCATTCGTTATCAATAAATTGTTGCAGCACAGCTCCAGCTGCGAAGTCTGAAGCGTCAGTGTTGATCCTAGTCGGGGCTGTATCGGATGGAAATACTAGTAACACGGAAGAAGCAAGGGCTTCCTTGATGGCGGTGAAGGCATTAGTTGCTTCGTCGTTTCACATCTACAGTGACCGCGAAAGCAGCAGATCCTTTTACGTGATCTTAAGAAGTGGTGGAAGAAGGAAGGAGAATTTAGCAAGCGGCGGAAATGAAAACGGATGATAAAAGTTCACCATGCCGAAGAAACGACCGAAGTTGACGCTGTTTTAACGGGGTTTCGGAAAGTCACTGAATCGCTGCACAGATCTTCAAGAGGACGAACCTTCGGCAGAGATTGTAATGTTCCGAGAAAGGTTAGGGATGAAACTCCGAATTCACATTTGAAGAGTTGACACATAGACCAAATTCGCTTAGTCTGGAAAAAAACTTGCCTGAGATGTGAAGTGTGTTCCGGAGAGGCACTGGCAATCAATAAGTCGTCTATGTAGGCGAAGACGAAGGGTACCACGTAAGACCTGAATATCTAAAAGGACGTTGAAATGATTGGACTCGCTTTCTTAAACCGGAATGGGTTTCGAAGAAATTCCGTAAAGACTGAAAAGGAGGATAATGGCGTCTTATGAATGGTCGTCCGGGTTCACGGGAATTTGAAAAAATGCCGAGATTAAGTCAATCTTTGAGAAGATAGACAACCAGAGAGATGGGATGTGAAATCCTGTAAATGAGGTACATTATAACGGTCCGGGCGGGTGATTGCATTCAGGCAGCGATAGTCGCCTGTTGGGCGATAATCACCATTAGGTTTGAGTACCATGTGTAATGGTGAAGCGTAGTCAGACTTTGAAGGTCGGATAATGCCCTTCTCTAAGAGAGATTCGAACTCTAGCTTTGCTGCTTTTAGCTTATCCGGTGCAAAGTCGCCGAGCGTGAGAGAATGGAGGTCTGCCGGAAGTTTCAATGTGATGAAACGCATTGTGGTTTCACAGGAGGGAAACTCTGGGAAACTGAAGAAAGAAGCTCTGGAAAAGATCGGTAATTATAAATGATTCAACATATTATTAGATTGTGGAGCTTTAAGATGTATGCTACACTGATGGAAGCGGACGGCAGCGAATACAAGCGGGAGAGAATGTGTCTCAAATCAATGCATGCCGGTTGTGGTTCATGGTCACAAGAAGGTTGAAGTGGGACAGAAAGTCGGCACCTATTATTGGTAATGTGACGTCGGCTATCGTGAAGTCCCATATAAAGTCACGACGGAACGAGAGCGTTAATGAAGTCGTTTGGTTACATAAGTGTTGAGGGTCCCGTACCGCTTTGGCACGCGTAAAAAAAGCCGCGATGCTTCTGTGAGCATGAAGTTTTCCCGTAGGATGGAACGTGGAAAGCTGATTGAGCTCCCTCTATCTACGAGGTAAGATAGTTTGGTGGAGGGATCGTAGACACAAAGTAAGTTTGACGCTTTTGAGACCACCCCGAGCGAATTTACGGAATGGTGTTGGAGTTTAAATTCTCGAAGGTACAAGGCTTAAGACATGACCGTGTTTGGTCTCCAAAACGTTGATGATTTCTACAAATACCCTGCTGGTTATGTGACGGAAACTGAACCAAGGCCTGAGAAGTAACAGGAGAAGAGGCGAACTGACGCGAAGGAGTAGGTGAGCGACGATATGAACGTCGTTGTATAGTTGGAGAGCGAGAATTATGACCATAATTGTATGCAGAATAAGTATTTGATGCAATGGGAGGAGGCTGGGGATATGAAGGAGGTAGTGAATAAGGATGATGAGAGGATGGAGGATGAGGATACTGTTGAGGTTGAGGATATTGTTGAGGTTGAGGATATGGAGGGGGAGGAGGAGGAACAGTGGAGCGCGTTTCCAAAGCGCGCATTCTAGTAGTTAGATCCATGATAGTGTTTTGCAACACTTGAAGTTGGGACACAATATAAGCATTTTCTGTGGCCGGCGGTTGTCGAATGGCATTGACTGACTCATTTACATGCGAAGGAGACGCTGGTGTTAAGTTATTATTGTCGGTGGAAACCGTGATGTGCGAAACTTGTGAATGTATGTCTGCTGTCGTAATAGGTTTCGCTTTACAAACTCTATCGGCAAAAGTAGCTAGTTCTTGCAGGGAACAATTAGGATCGACAGTGGCTAAGCGCAATTGCATCTCTGTAGGAAGTTTCTGTAGGAAGAGATGACGTACAATATGTATACAATTACCTACGGGAGGGCCGTCGAGAAGATTGAGCATATCAGATAATAGAACTGACGGCAATCGATCACCAAGAGAACCACCAGTCAAAAGCTTTTTCACTTTTTCAGCATCTGTTTCTCCTAGACGGTTTAAGAGTTCGGTTTTAAGTTGGGTGTAAGGCTGATTGTGAGAATGCAAGGAGGGTAAAATGTCCTTCAGGCGCTGCAAAACGGGAACAGGTAATATATTTAAGAGTGCCCTGAAGCGGGCAAGTTCGTTGGTGGATTCGAGCTGGAGCTCGAGCAGCGTAAATGTGAGATCCAAATCATTATTTATGAACTTACCAGTATAGACACTAGGTGATTCCCTGTCTGAAGCAGGCTGTTGCGATATGACATTGATGTTATCGGTGTTTGCAGCGTCAGGAGGGGACATAATTATAATTATTAATAATGTAAAATTGTAAAAAAAATAAAAATATTTTTGAAGAAATTTGGCGAGATAAATGAGCTAAAATGCAATTTACATACGCTAAATATAAGGTATATAGAGGTCAGAGACCAAAAACGCAGTAATTTTTTACAAATAGGTATATAAATATTAAAAAAAATGTATATGAGGCCGCTTTTACGGGCCGAAATTACGTAAAAATGATTGGTTGAAATTGGTAAATTGGGCCGGAATTCGCCCTGATATTATTTAAAATTTGTATATTAAAATATTATTAAAATTCTTTTAATTATATTATAAATAGGTTTCCGCTTCAGGATGTGGATGCTGTGGATCCTGTTGAGATGAGAGAGGGTTCGAAGTAGTTGTAGAAATGCCGGGATAGACGACGGCAAAACTCCAGGGGGCACCAATGTTACGTTTGGACGTAACTCGGGAATAACAGGGCTTGAATAACTACATCAACGTTTCGGGTCATAATCTATTTAAACGAAATAATAAACACAATTAATATATTGAAAACAATTAACAAATAATAATAATATAATAATAATAATAATAATAAATGATAATATAATATAATAATAATCAATAATAATAATATATAATAATAATAATAATAATAATAATAATAATAATAATAATAATAATAATAATAATAATAATAATAATATGATATGATTACATTGGAATATAAATGTAAAAGTTATGCATAAGAAATCTGTTTTCTATTTATTAAACATTCTTTATTAAGGGAGAACTATTATATAAAATATTAAAAATTTTGTGCGTGAGTTCTTTATATAACTAATAATATATAGAAACGTTACTTAAATGTAAATAAATGCAATGTATAATAAAGACTAATTTTTACTGAATGTTTTTCATTAATTTTCACAATGCAGCAGAACACATAATTATTTAATAGCACGGAAAGAAATATGAGACACGAAAACTAGGCCTAAAAATAATACACAAATTGTCACCTTGTTAACAATCGAGAGCAAACGTGATACCGAAGATTTTAATATCACCAAGCACTTTCACAATATTCAGCAGTGCTCACTATACAGTTTGGAAGGTGTCTTTGCAAATAATTGTTGAATACACAAAATGTTTAGACGTTTAAAAAGAGAAGATCGAAATGCTGTTGGGCGGAAGATGGCGAATTCGAAGGAGTAGAAAATGGGGTTATTGATCACGTGAGCGGACGGTCCGTAATATTCAAAAAGAAGAAGAAGGGAAGGTGACATTTAGTATTAAATATATACGACAATATTTTATTTTTATATTTATTGTTTATATAAATTGTATTACAATAAAAATTAATTTTATTATCAAAATTCAAAAAAATATATATATTTCGATATATGGAATCAAAAGTATGTATGACGATAGTGAGCGTGTGTAAGAATAAATGGTGTCAAAACTGATTGGCTTATATTAATCATGCAGAGTGAGCGCCAGGGGATGTTGTTGTGTCCCTTGGTTATTCATTTGTATATGGTGTGGTCTATGAAGAATTAGAAATGGTGGTGGCAGGTAATGGTGTTAGAATGATCGGGAATGGCGGTGAGTGAAGGGCTGCCTCCTATTATATCGCGGATGATTTTGGTTTGTGTAGTTGAATCTGAAGAGAGTTTGAGAGGATTGGTTAGAGAGATTTGGCAGGATGTGTAAAAGGAGCGGTTTGAAAAGTAATCGTAGATAAGAGTAAGGTTTTGTTTGTGAGTGAGGACAGTCCATAGGTGGGCGAAGTTATCTCACATGGTGAGCATCTGGAAAAAGTGTCTGAGTTTTAAATATTTAAGGATATACTGTTGGATGAAAAGGGAAACGGATTATGCAGAGTGTAATAGGAAAGTTGTGAATGGCGATGGAAGCGTGGCTGGTGCAATTAAATTGTTGAAGAATGTTAAAGACATCACTAAGTCTTGGTGCACAAGGTATAACAATGAGAGGTATGTTGTTACCTGTTTTTAATGTATAGTAGCGAAACTATGGTCTGGGAGACCGAAGAAAAAGAAGATTGAGTCAGTAAAGGAATGTCTGGAGGTGAGAAATGTGAGTTTTGGCTGAGGCGAGAATAAAGGTGCATGGAAACTAGGAGGAATGGACGGGTTTTGTGAGGGGGTATGGTTCTGGCCCACCTGGGCCAGGGGATGACCCTACTCTTGACGATCTTGCAATAGTGAGGGTCCGTCGCGGTCCCCGTGAGTTTCTAGGGTGATTTTTCTGAGCTGAGCCCGAGTTCTCACTAATAAGGTATAGAGGACGGTAAGCGCTGGCTTTCTTTTCGACTTGTGTCATGTTCTTCTACTTCACGCACCTTTTATGCACCTTAACCCCAGTCTTGGGAAAAAAAGGAAGAATGATTATATATATATATAATATATATATATATTATATATATATATATATATATATTATAATATATATATCTATATATATATATATAATATTATATAATATATATATATATATATATATAATACAGGGTGTCTCAAGTTATGTTATCAGTGTGTATCACCATACACGGGATGTTTAAGTATGAAAATGTGTAAGAATTTAAGTTCGATTATTTAATTCATTAAGGAGGATGGGATTTGTTATGTTGGTGTCTGCGCACGCGCAATACGAAACCGCGCACAAACATGAGAATGTTTAATGGCTTCTGTGAAATGCACATAAAAAATGAGGAGGCTCTTCCTCTCGACATTATTTGATACGGTTGTTCGTTTAAACTGCATTGCAACGCTATTAACAACTAGAACGTCATCCGTAGACATCATGTGCCTACAAAAACCGAAACGTGTCAATATGAATAATTAGTTTAAATTACAATAGGTATATCCATAGTATTTAAAAATATCGATACCCAGATAAGATAATAAAATCACCTAATGCATACACTTCTTAAGAATTACATTGATAATGTGCTAACATAAATAGGGCATGTGAATGTGTACAACCCAACCTAACAGCTATCAATGAGGTTATGTCATACACTACAATTATGCGTAATACAGTGTAGTGAAAACTATAACTTCCAGAGTGGTTTTGTTAATCAGAACCCATACATATTGGAACATGCCCACCGTGCCAGTATCACACGCACCATGTTGGAAGGTTTACATTAAGCAAAACAGGAATGCTCGCAGAATTGCTGCAGAATAATGACAACGATTATCCCATCGACGACCCGCCGAGCCCAATGCCATTCCTATATGAGTTTACAGCCGGTTTCAGTACAGGGTCGATAGTTCCAACGCCCCTCATCACATACGGGAGGGGGGCTTGTGTCCGTACATTCGACGTCGAACTGGACGTTCTGTTATACACCCATGAAAATACGTCCTCATTACGGCAGGCTAGTTCGGTCTTTGGAATATGAAGGAAACCATACGACGGATTTGTGTTGTATACAACATTGTATGTTGTTGGACATTGTTGCATGTTTTTGCATCGTGGAGACCAACAACGGCGGCTGGGATTCCTGACTGCTCTGATTGCCTTCTAATGGTGTACCGGACTTATTGGAAAATATCTTTTGGACCAATGAATCTGGCTTTACCAATAACGATATGTATAACGGTGGAACTTCAGACCATTGGCGAGAAACCAACCCCATATACCATTCACTAGCCATCACCAGGTCTCATTCTCAGTCAACGTTTGGTGTGGTATATCTCAATAGTAGGATTATCGGGCCTTACGTCTTCAGGGAAATTTGAACAGGACAGCGTTACCTCATCATCCTGCAGACCGTCCTCTGTTGATCTCCCGAGTTGTATACCTTTTAAGGTACACACGTGACGGAGAAATATATTATCACATGATGGGTGCCCCAGCACATAATTGCCAGCTCATAGTGAACGACCCCTACCTCGACAGAACCTTTTCCGGGAATTATTGGTGGAGATCTGTCCATTTTCCATGGCCCCTGAGCGTTCACTCCGCACTTAACCACTGGAGACTACTTTCGTGTGGTAACCTAAACATACCGTGTTACGCTGGTTTAATGACCCAGTTAACGCTCTCCGATTCTTCGGCCGTCCAAATATACCAACGTGTAAAGGGGAATCAACCGGCATACTGTCATTGGCATGCAATGGAACCTGGCACCAGAGGGCTGAGGCATGTATTCGCCTGGATGGAAGCGTCTTCGAACAACATTTGTAAATACTGTATGTACAAGTTGAAACGATCTGACGTTCTTCTTCCTTTTGGCATACTGTGGATAAGATTCATAGGTGTAAATTTGTTATGATACTATTAACAACGTACATTACATGTATCGATATTATGAGCTGTCATGAATACCATTGTTTTCTTCAACCTTTAAAACTATTTAAAACTATTTATTTATTTAAAACTATTTAAAACTATTCACGTTTAAAACTATTTTGTTGGTATCATTGACGCGTTTACGAACCTGTACATGTAACTGTATTTATTAACGCAAATGATCTGTCTATGCAGGCGCGTCCTAGTGTTTTACTGGGTAATTGCAATGGAAACGAACAAACCATCCAAAAAAAAGTCGAGAGGAAGAGCCCTTCGATTTTTTATGTGCCTTTCACAGAAGCCATAAAAAATATATCATCCCATTCGACATTCTCATGTTTGTGCGCGGTTTTCGTATTGCGCGTGCGCAGACACCAACGTAACAAATCCCATCCTCCTTAATAAATTAAATAATCGAACTTATATATTCCTACACATTTTCATACTTAAACATCCCGAACGATGATACACCGCTGTAACATAACTCGTGAGCACCCTATATATAGTAATATATATATATATAGTATACTATATAATATATATATTATATACTATATATACTATATATATATTCTAATATATACTATATATATATATATTTTTATATATACTATATATATTATATATATATATATATTCGGTATTTAGATTATATATAAAATTAGTACTCACAATTTTCTTTTCAATTTTTTTTTTCCTTTCATAAATCTGTCGGGAAGCTGGTCGCGGGCGGTGCGATCAAAAGGGCCCGCACCCAAGG
>JABUQX010089888.1:25000-32111 GCA_015478945.1 Trachelipus rathkii
ATTCATATGTAGAATAGTAATAACTAGGATTACCCTGTTCTAATGCCTTGTTGTTTTTTGTTTTTTTTAGGACAGGGGTCCAACCCTAACTTGTGAATTAGCTGTAAGAAAATAAAACTTGTAAAGAATAAACCATTTCTCAATCAACCTTAAAGAAGCGGTCCTAAGCCCCCAGCTTCAGATAGTGACCCCGAAGAGTGAAGATTAGATTCCCAGGCTGGAATCAGAACACCCACAACAAGGCCAGGAAAAACTATTACAAACGAACCCAATCACTTTTGTACCTTTTGTTAGTATTGTTTTTTTAACGGGTAGATTTACCCACTCGTTGTGTTGTGCCTTTTTCTATCTTCTTAACAGCCTTCACGAGTCCAGCTGCAGCCATCAAGAGCCAGCTCCGTCAGCAGAGTATCAAACTAACGCCGTTGGACCCCTACCTTGGTACAGTTCTGTATTTCATACAGAACACGTAATTTGTACTACATTCTGGTATTATTATTTTTTTTATTGTTCTTATCAATTTTATTATTATTGTTATTATTATTATTATTATTATTATTATTATTATTATTATTATTATTATTATTATTATTATTATTATATTATTATTATTATTATCAACTTGTCGTGGGAATCCTCTCACGGTATAGCCAACTCTTTGTGCGGGAGGAAATCTCTGTCATCACTCAAATAAGCTAATAATATAAAAAAAAAAGTTTTTTTTTTTTTTTAGTATTTTGGGCAATTTCATATCGCAGCAATCTCGTTTTTATTCTGGGTCTAGCCCCTAAGGTGTAATTTCTTTGCCTTTTCACCCCGCGATCCGCTATTAGCGCCCCCGCTTGCTCCCCATCTTCCTTCCCTTCCCTTCTCTCCCTCGCTCTACCTATTTCTCCGCCTTTCACCATGTCCGCGCGATCTATCCATCTCCAACCTTTCTTTGTTAACGATCCTGACCTTTGGTTTGAACTCGCAGAGTCAGTGCTCCTGTCCATAGAAGACGAGAAGGAGAGATATGCGAGAGTGGTGAATGCTCTCCCAGAGTCTTGTCTGGCCAAAATTAGGGACGGGTTAGCAGAAACTAGGGCCTCTACCACCCCGTACGCCACTCTCCAGACACTCATTACCGACGATTGGCCCCCACCAGAGAGGAACGGGTAGAGACGCTGCTTAGAGGCGTTGCCCTGGGTGATCAAAAACCATCAGAGTTGATGACGAGAATGCTGGGTTTGTTGGGGGGTACACCTTCTCCGCGAGAGGTGCAAATTATTCGTACACTCTTCCTCCAGAAGATGCCCGCTGAGCATCACAGTGTCCTGCAGTCGTTGAATCCGGCGCAAACTCTCCCTGAGTTTGCTGCCATAGCGGACCGGGTTGTGCGCCCACCTATAACCTCTACTTCCAACGTTTTCGCAGTCTCTCCCACACCTGCCACCGCTACCGCTCTCCCTCCCCCGCAAACAGCTGCGCCTCACGCCCAACACATTCCACAGTACTCTACCACCGTCTCCACTGTTCTCCCTCCCCCGCAAACAGCTGCGCCTCACGCCCATCACATTCCCCTTCTCCCTCAACCGCCTTTCCAGCTCAACTTTCCTGCTCAACCTCCTTATTCCCACCCACCCCAACCTTCCCACCCTCAGATTTTCGCAGTACAAAATTCTCTGGCATCTCTCGAGGCCCGGATGTCGGTTTTTGAAACGGGCATGGCTGAGATAAAATCTGCTCTTCTCTCCATCACTTCGGCTAGTATTAATAACACTTTTCGCTCTCGTGATCGCACTCCTTCCAACTTTCGTCCTTCTCGCGGTCCTCGTTCACCTTCTGCTTCTTCCTCCCGCCAGCGCCAGTATCCACATGGGTACTGTTACTATCACCATACCTTCGGTATGGACGCGAATAAGTGCGATCCCACCTGCTCACTCCATCAGGGAAACTCAGCAGCCAACCCGTCGTAGGGGCGACGGGAGATGCTGGTTCTTTTTCTTCTTCTCCTACTACTGCACAGGATGTTCTTCGTATCTACGATCAGTCCACTAAACTTGCCTTCTTGATCGATTCCGGCTCTAGCCTTTCGATTTTACCCAACAACCCTTCTCAAGACTCGGCTATCCCTCTTTCAGGCCGTCAACTTTTCGCTGCTAATGGCTCTTCCATTCCGGTATATGGAGAGCGTTTATGTACGTTGGATCTGTCTCTCCGCCGCCAGTTTCCATGGGTTTTTCTCGTCGCTGAAGTGACACAGCCCATCCTCGGCGCTGACTTTTTGTCCCATTTCAATCTTATGGTAGACCTTCGTAATAGGCGTCTAGTTGACGGTGATACTTCTCTTTACTCTCACGGTTCCCTAGGTTCTTCAGAGCTAAGGGGCATTTCCGCTATCGCTCCGCCATCTTCGGTAGTGTCTCCCTTCCTTTCTATCCTGCAGAAGGAATTTCCTTCTTTATTGCATCCTTGCTCTTCAGATACCCCTCTTAAGCATTCTGTGGAACATCATATAGAGACCACTGGCCCACCCACCTTTGCTCGAGCTCGCCGCCTTCCTCCTGATAAACTCAAAGCCGCCAAGGCCGAGTTTGATCACATGTTGCAACTTGGCATTGTGCGCCCTTCCAAGAGTTGTTGGTCTTCTCCGCTACACATGGTCCCTAAGGGCACCACGGGTGATTGGAGACCCTGTGGTGATTTTAGGGCTTTGAATTCTGCCACAACACCGGATAGGTACCCTGTGCCGCATATACAAAGTTTCACCTCCCACCTGGCCGGCAACACTATCTTCTCCTCTTTGGATTTAATTCGGGCCTATCATCAGATACCCGTAGCTCCGGAGGACGTTCCCAAAACAGCTGTAATCACACCCTTTGGCCTCTTTGAGTACACGAGAATGCCATTCGGTTTGAAAAATGCAGCCCAGTCCTTCCAGAGGTTCATCGATTCTATCCTCCGTGGCCTTCCTTTTGCTTGGGCATATTTAGCTGAAATTGTTAGTCGCTTCTCCTCTCCTGCAACGAGCATGCGGTTCACCTACGAGCAGTCCTTTGGTAGGTTTGGATGATCGCGGGAATTCGTCTCATCCTAACCAAGTTCGTAATTCGGTGCGCTTCTCTTCACTTTCTTGGTCACACAGTCTCGCCAGGGGTATTTGCCCTCTTGTAGACATGGTCGTCGCTATCCGCTCCTTTCTCTCCCCAAATATTAAAAGCACTTCGTCAATATCTCTGGGAATGGATCCAACTATTATACAGATTCTTGAAATAGCGGCAGCCCTCTTAGGCCGCTTACCGGCCACTCATTCGTCCTACCAGCGAGGCCTCACCACTAAAAGTCGACTGTCTCCGGCGCCAGAGTCTGCTTTTGAGGCTTCCAAAGAAGCCTCAACCTCCGCCTCTTTTTAGTTCATCCCCACGATACCGCACAAGCGAGAGTGCAGGTAGATGCCTCCGATTTCGCTGTTGGTGCGCGTGCTTTCACGCAGTTCCCAAAGGACGAATGGTGCCCACTTTGCCTTCTTTTCCACGCACGCATGCAACCGCCGAAACAAGGTATAGTGCTTTTGGACGGGAATTGCTTGCTATGTATCTTGCTGTTCGCCATTTTCGGTACTTTTTGGAAGGACGGGAGTTCCACATCCTGACCGACCACAAAGCGATCACTTTCGCAATGGCTTCACGGCATGAACGTCACTCCCCCGTGAAGCTCGTCATCTTGAATTCGTTTCCCAGTTTACGACAGACATACGTCACATCTCCGGAGTGGATAATTTCACCGCGGATGCTCTTTCTCGGATTGAAATTAACGCTCTTTCCCCCATTCTGACATTGATTACGCAGCCATGGCCACGTGCCAGGAGCAAGACAATATCGATCTTCAGCAGGACTCTTCTCTACAGCTGCAGTGGCTCAATCTTCCGGGCATAGAGAAGAGACTCTTGTGTGACACTTCAACAGGCCACCCTCGTCCTTTCGTTCCAAATTCTCTTCGAAAGGCAGTCTTCTGCAATCTCCATTCGCTTTCACACCCTGGCGTCGAGGCTTCACGCAAACTGGTAACAGCTCGTTTTGTGTGGCCTAAAGTTAACGCCGATGTAGCGAATTGGGTCCACGCCTGCATGGCTTGTCAACGCTCTAAGGTGCAAAGACACACTAAAGCTCCCTTGGGCACCTTCTTGCCCCCTGGTCAACGTTTTGAAAGAGTTCACATCGACATTGTTGGACCTCTTCCACCTTCTCATGGCATGCGATATATCCTCACCTGTTACCCATCGTTCACCTCGTTGGACTGAAGCTATCTCTCTCTGTGCCACTGCCGAACTCTATAGCTAAGGCCTCTCTTGTTTCATTGGATCTCTGGTTCGGAACTTCCTCTCAGTCGTCACCGACGCGATCAAGGTCGCGTTTTTCGCATCTTCCTCTGGAAAGATTCTTGATGCGCCTGCTGGGTTTCTGAGCAAGATCATACCACCAGCTTCCATCCTATCTCGAACGGGATTTGTGAGAGGTTCCACCGTCAGCTTAAAGCCTCTCTCATGGCACATCCACAACCAGAACACTGGACTGAGGCTCTTCCTTTGGTTATGCTGGGTATACGCACGGCCGTTAAGGAGGATCTTCAGTGTTCAGCTGCAGAACTTGTTTATGGCTCTACACTTCGCCTGCCTGGCGAGTTCTTTTCTCAATCTTTCCCGCTTGCTACTGCAGACCGCACCATGTATCTCACTCGCTTGAAACGCTGCGCCCTCTCCTGGAGACCTACTCCGACCCGCCAGCAAAAGGTGCACTCTTACATTCCCAAAGATCTCTCTTCCTGTACCCATGTTTTAGTCAGGCATGACTCCCACCGTTCTCCCCTCCAACCCAAGTACGACGGGCCCTTCCCGGTTTTACTTCGGAAGGAGAAGTTCTTCAAAGTACAGCTTCCTACTCGTACCAACGTTATATCGATCGATCGTCTCAAACCTGCCTATTTTGAGGCGAACCCTCCGGACGTCCAGGCATCGGACTTGTTCCCTAAACCCATCCCGATTCCTCTGGATGCCCCACCTTCTTACCCTGTGCCAGATTCTCCACCTCCTTCATCTCCTCCCGACTCTTCACCTCCTTCAACTCCTACGGATTCACCACCTTCACCACTTCTCCCTCTCGACCCAGATCTACTTAATTTCCCTCCTCCTCCTCTTCCTCTGCCGTCTCCTTCCACTTCTCCACCTCCTGCCTTGCCTTCCACAGGCAGCTCTCCTGCTGTTCCACTTCCTTCTCGCATCCCTCGTCCTCTTACTCGTTCTCTTTCTCGCGCTCTCGCCCCCACTCCTACGTCTCCAATACAACCTCCCCGCTCTTGTCTGCGCCCAGTTTTGCAACCCACTTCGTCTGGAAATGTATCGAGCAGAGGCCGCAAGTTGCGGAGGCCGTTTGCTTCCGCGATTGAAGCAATTGCGACCTCAGCTCTGCAGGGGGGTATATAGTGTGGATACCACTCTAATCATATTCATAATTCTGCCATGAGCATAAATTAAGAGATTACGCTAAAAACTCAACTAAGGCATCCGGTATTCTCCGATAGGCTCCACCCAACGCTTAGCTTTTTCCTTTTTGAGATATAGTGAACATCCTTGGCTGCGCGTAAATGCAATCAGCATTATAAAAAAAAAAAAAACTTAGCAATTAAAAACCAGTGAAATGCTAGCATCTATTCCAAATATACAAACATTTATGAAACCAAAACCAAGGAAGGTAAGGAACAAGGCAGAGTAGAATTTAAAATAGTATTAAGGCGGCAAGGCAAAAGTAAAGCGATGATAGCCGATCTAAGACTGTAGGCTAGGCCAAACTGGGTAATAGTAGCGCAGAGGTAACAGCCGAAAATGTTTAGAATTAGAAACTTTTAATATATTTAGAACAATATAGTAATATGAAGGTGCCATTAGATCGGTATTCACTACTATATCTAACCCTAGCGGGCATGCACCTCACATAGCAGTTTGGAGAGAGGCCAAACTAACTGGGTAATAGTAGCGCAGAAGTGATCAACCGAAAATGTTAGAATTAAAACTTTTAAATATACTTTTAGGCAAACAATTATAGTAATAGGGTCGCAAGATCGGATATTTTACTATATCTAACCCAGCGGGCATGAGCGCCTCACATAGCAGTTTGGAGAGAGGCCAAGCTAGGTGATTTTAGTGCAGTACGGGTCAGAGAGCCAAATTCTCTCTCTCTCCTCTCCTCTCTCTCCTCTCTCTCTCCTCTCCTCTCATCTCCTCCTCTCTCTCTCTCTCTCTCTCTCTCTCTCTCTCTCTCACTCCTTCTCTCTCATCCTCTCTCTCTCTCTCTATCACAATTTACAAACAACATAGGCATTTTTAATATTATGTTATCTAGGTGTCTGTGTGAGACTCATATCAAATGTAATGCTGCTTCATGCGAATGTATATCAGGGAGGATCCTTTTCCTGCCTGTGTATGCATATACATAAAACAGCTCCTCCCAAACTAATAATCATTTGTACTACTACTCTGCATAGGCTTCATATTCTGTAGGAATTCTTCCTGCAGAATATGATTCATATGTAGAATAGTAATAACTAGGATTACCCTGTTCTAATGCCTTGTTGTTTTTTGTTTTTTTTAGGACAGGGGTCCAACCCTAACTTGTGAATTAGCTGTAAGAAAATAAAACTTGTAAAGAATAAACCATTTCTCAATCAACCTTAAAGAAGCGGTCCTAAGCACCCAGCTTCAATATATATATATATATATATATATATATATATATATATATATATTTATATATATATATATATAATATATATATATATATATATTTCTTATAGCATATAAATATATATATATATATATATATATATATATTATATATATATATATATATTAATTAATTCTCTGAGATAATTCCTGCTAAAAAGTTTTTTATGTTTCAAAACGTTTTCTTTGGTTGTTCACGGGTAACGACTAATATCTAATAATATTTTATAATAATTACAATAACTATAATATTTTTTCTTTCGTTTTTTTTAATTTTAAGTATTTTTTAATTTAATTTATTTTTTATTAAATATTATTTGTTATAATAAATAGTATTATTTATAATGTAACAGG
>JABUQX010089889.1:0-15000 GCA_015478945.1 Trachelipus rathkii
TTTAAAACAATTTAGAATTTCCTGGCGTAATTAACATATAACAATATAAGATAAGCCTTCGACTAAACGCATGCTTTAATCAATACATCAACAATTTGAAAATTTTCCACGGGGTTTGTTCAATCAGGAGATACCTCAACCAACTGCTGTGGCTCGTAAAGGGGTTATCCTAGGAGCCCACAATTATTGTATTCTATATAATCGCTGTAGTCTGTGAATCATGAATACATATCGTAAATTACTAGAAGTTATCGAGATTTGTCCTTGTCGGTAGCTTTTTGCGGTCGTACTAACAATATGAAATAAGCTTGACTGGACGCTTTATCCACTTTGACTCAATATTTGGTAATTTTCACGGGTTTGTGCAAAAGGAAGATACCTCAACAACCTGCCTAAATTACCTAGGAGCCAAAAAAATTATCTGAAACCGATCTATACTTGAATAGTCAATATTGAAAAACAATTTTAGAGTTTCCTTGCTATACACGATATAACATATATAATAGAGCTCTGACTACGCGTTTATCACTAACATCAAGTTGTAAATTTTTTCATGGTTGTGCAAAGGAGATAATACCTCAAACACCTGCCTAATTACTAAGGAGCCGAAATTTATTATCTATGAAACCGGATCTAAGCATGAACACATATTAGACCAAATTGTAGATTTCCTTGTCTAATTTACACATATATCAATTATAAAGAGTAATCATTGAATCTACAGCTTTTATTCTTTAAATCAATTGTAAAATTTTTTCACGTGTATTGTGTCAAAGGGAGATATCTCAAACACCTTCCCTAAATTACCAAGGAGCCCAAATTTATTATGCTGAAAGAACCCGATCTAATCATGAAATATCATGTTAATTAAAACAAAATTATCCTTTCCTATTACACATTAATAAACTGAAATATAAAATAAGCTGTGACCTAACGCTTTATCACAACTAATCACATTGTTAAGATATTTCTACGTTAGTTCAATAATGAATACCTCTCAAAAACCTGCCCTAAATTTTACTTAAGAGCCCCAAATTATTATCTTGAAACACGATCTAACATGAAATACATATTAAAACAAATTAAGAATTCTTTGCTACATATCTCTAACATATTAACTAATAATAAATGACACACACACAACGCTTTATACACTACATCAAATTTGTAATTTATACTTTAACGTTGTGCAAAGGAAGATTAACTCACTCAAACCCATCACTGCTTAATTACCTTATAGGAGCAAATTATTATTTATGAAACCGATCTAAGGACATGAAATCATATTTAAAACAAAATTTTTAGATTTCCTTTACAATATAAATACAATATAAATACAATATAAAGATATAAGCTTGCTACCTGCATTTCTTATCATACATCATAAATGGTAAATTTTTTATTCACGATTGTGGCATAATGAAGATACCTCAAACAGACCTGCCTAATTATCACTAGTGAGACCCAAGTTATTATCTCATAACCTGATCTACATGAATTCAATATTAAAACAAATTTTAGATTTCCTTGCTATTACACATATAAACAATATAAATAAGCTTGACTACGCTTTAATACTACATCAAAATTGTATAAGTTTATTTCACGGTTGTGCAAATGGGATACTTCAAACACTCCATGCCTAAATTTACCTAAGGAGCCCCCAAGTTTATATCTGAAACCTGATATCCTGTGATATCTAGTGGAATACAATTAGTAGAACAAATTTTAAGATTTTCCTTGCTATTGTTTGTTTTTACTAACATGATAAATAATAAATTATAGGATGTTTTGGACTGGACACTGTTGTATCGAGCGTACTAATGGGTCATATATCGTTATATGATAGGAGTGTGTTGTTTATCACGGTTTTGTTGCAAGAGAGAGATACCTCAAAAGGCACCTGCCTAATTATCTTAGGAGCCACAAAATTAATTATCTGATAACCGATATCTAACTATGAATACAGTATTAAAACAAAAATTAGATTTTCACTTGCTATTTAAAACCAAATATAAACAAGAATAAAAAAGTTTTATGACTACGCTTTTATCACTACACATCAAATTGTAAAATTTTTTACGTATGGTGCACAAAGGAGATTACTTCAATCAATGCCTAAAATTACTCATTATGAGAGCCAATTATTAATCTGTAAAACCGTGAATCTCCATGTAATAACATGATTAAAGAAAATTAGATTTCCGTTGACTATTACATCAATATAACAATATAAATAATAGACTTGACTACAGCTTTTATCAATACTACATAATTGTTACAATTTTACGGTTGTGCAAAGGAGAATACCGTATCAAACACCTGCCCTTAAATAACCTAGTGAAAACCGGCAAATTAAAAATTAGATCTGAAACCCGATCTAACATGAAGTTAACAGTATTAAAACAATGATTTTAGAAATTTCCTTGCTTGATTTTAACACATATAAAAATATAAATATAAGTTTTTTGACAACAGCTTTTTCACTAATTAAATGCGTAAATTTTTTTTTAACGGTTGTGGCAAAGGAGTATACTCAAACTACCTGGCGTAAAATTAACCATAGAAGTAACCCAAATTAATTATCTTGAACCTGATTCTATATACATGAAAATATTCATAATTAAAACATAATTAAATGTCTTGCTATATTACACTAATATAACAATAATAATAAATTTGAACTACGCTTTTTTATTCATCACTAAATCAAATTGTAAAATTTTCCACGGTGAGTTTGTGGCAAAGTTAAGCATCATCATATCCAAACACCTGCTTTTTATAAATTACCTTAGGAGCCCAAATTAATTTTAATCCGTGAAACCTGAGAATTCCTACATAATAACATATTTAAAACAATTATATGAATTTCCTTGCTATTAACATATAGACAATATAAATAAATCTTAAACTAAGTCACTTTATCATACATAATTCAAAATTGTATTAATTTTTCCTACAGGTTGTGCAAAGGAGATATATCAAACACCTGCCTAAATTTTACATAGGAGCCCAAGATTATTATTCATTGAAACCTGATCTAACTGAATGACATTAGAAATACTCATTAATTTAAAACAAATTTACATTTTTCTCTAGCTATTTACACATATAACATATAAAATAAGGCTTGACTACGCCTTTTATATATCAACATCAATGTAAATTTTTCCACGTGTTTTATGCAAAGAGGGAACCTCAAACACTGCTTAAAATTTACACAAATGAAGACCCAAAATTATTATAATCTCGAAACCTGATCTAACTGATAAATACATATTAAAACCAATTTTAGATTTCCTTTGCTTTATATACACATATAAATAAAATTATAAATAAGATTTGATCATATACGACCTCTTAAACACTACTCAATCAATTTATAAAGTTTTTTCAACGGTTGTTGGCAAGGAGAAAAACCTCAAACCCTGCCTAAATTACCTAGGAGCTCCAGAATTATTAATCCCGATACTGAATCTAACAATGCAAACATATTAAAAAAACATGAATTATTAGATTTTCACTTTGCTATTACACATTATAACAATATTAAATAAAGCTTTGAACTACAGCTTTTAACATCACTACAATATATCAAAAAGTTGTAAATTTTTCCTATGTGTATGTTAGCAAAGGAAGATTACATATCAAACACCTGCCTAAATTTAACAACTTAGGAAGCCGATTATTATGCTGTGAAAACCGATGTCTTAAAGACCATGGAATACATAATTAAAACAAATTGATTTCCTTTGTTTATAGCACATAATTAAAAATATAATAAATGCTATAACATACGCAATAGGCTGATGTATTAAATTGATAAAATTTTATTTCAAAACACGGTTGTGCAAAGGAGATACTTGAAACACCTGCCTACCTAAATTAAATAAGAGCCCAAATTATTATCTGATAACCGATCTAACATGATACATATTAAGACAAATTTACATTTTTCCAATTACACATTAACAATATAAATACAGCTTGGACTATACGCCTTTATTATTACTCTAGATACATTAATTGTACATTTTAATTTTACGGTTGTGCTAAAAGAGAGATACATTCAACACCTGCCTAAATTACTAGGAGCCCCAAATTTATTATCTGAAACCGTTCTAACATGAATACATCTTAAAACAAATTAGATTTCCTTGCATAACATATAAAATATAAAAGTAAGTTTGGACTACGCTTTATCACTTTAACATCAAATTGTAAATTTATTAACGGTTATGTGCCAAAGGAAGATACTATCAAAACACCTGCTTTAAATTACCTAAGGAGCACAAATTATTATCTGAACCGATTTACATGCAATAACATATTCAAACAAATTTAGATTTCCTTGCTTAACCAAATATAAATATAGCTTTTGAGTACTAAACGCTTTTATCACGCTACATCAATTTGGGGTTTAAAATATTTTAATCGAGGATTGATTGCAAGGAGATACCCTCAACACCTGCTAAATTGATACCTTAAGGATACCTAAATTAGTTATTACATTGAACACCGTATCTAAACATGAAGTACATATTATTAAAACAATTTAGATATTTCTTGCTATACAACATATAACAATATCAATATAAGCTTTTATGACTACATCTATTTATCAAACTCCAGTCAAGATTTAACATCTTTCAATACTGGTTGTGCAATCAGGAGATACCTTCCAAGCAAACTGCGCTAAAAATGAACCTAGTGAAGCCCAAATCTATTATCTGAAACCTCTGAAGTCTAACATGAATACATTATTCAAAAAAAGTTTTATAATTTCCTTGCTGTGTATACATCATATATACATAAATATATAAATAGATAAATAGCGTTTTATCACTACATCAATTGTAAATTTGTTTCACGGTTGTGCAAAGTAGATATCTCAAATATCTAAACATAACACCTGCTTAAATTACTAGAGCCAATCAATTTATTATTCATGTTGAAATCCAGATTCTAGACAATGAATCACATTCTTTGAAAGACATAAGATTCTAGATTTCCATTGCTATTGAACATAACATATAACAATATAAGATAATGCATTGAACTATGGCCTTTATCACTAACCATCCACAAATTGTATATTTTATTTGATCAAATCGGTGATGTGGCAAGGAGATACTATCAACTACTACTGCCTAAACTTATCCTTAAGGAACCCAAATTAATGTTATCTGAAAAACCTACGATCTCAAATCATTGAAATATCAATATTAAAACAAATTTAGATCTTTTCCTTAGCTTATATACACATATAGCAAGATAATATTCAATTATTGACTTACACTCTTTCACTAGCATCTAAAGATTCGTAATTTTTCATACGGGTTGTGCAAAGGGATACCTCCAAACACCTGCCTTAATTACCTAGGACAAATTATTATCTGAAAACTATAAAATAAAATGAAATAACTATTTAAACAAAGAATTAGTTAATTTTCCCTTCTATTAATGATATAACAATATTTTATGAACAAGCTACAACGTCGATTTTTGTAAGAGCCAGCTAATAGTAATTTTATACAGGTTGTTGCAAAGGAGATACTGAGAGCACTGCCTAAATTACCTAGGATGCCCAAATTATTATCTGAAGACGATCTAACATGAATACATATTAAAACAAATTTTAGATTTCCCTTTTCTATGACACATATAACATAAATTATATAAAATTGCAAAATAACATTTATTCACTATCATCAATATTGTAAAATTTTACGGTTGTGCAAGAGGAGATATCAAACACTCTTGCCTAATAATAACCTAGGAGCACCAATTTATTTCTTGAAACCGGATCAACATGGAATACAATTTAAAACAAATTTTATGATATTTTCCTGCTATTCACCATATCACAATATACAATATAGTTATTGGACTACGCTTTAATCACTATAAGTATATATATAAATCAAATTGTAAACTTTCCTCACGGTTCGTTTGCCAAAGAAGATACCTCAAACACCTGCCTAAAATACTAGGGAGCCCAAAATTAAATTTATCTAAACCGATTCTACGACCTGAGTACATATTAAACATAAATTTGATTTCGGTGCTATTCAGCTGGACAAGGTGCGAAACAAATTCTTGGCTACTTTTTATCACAACATCAAATTTGTAATACTTATTTTTCACAGGTTGTGTAAAAGTAGATACTCAAACTCTAGCTTTAAATTATAACCTATAGGTAGCACCAAATTATTTATCTGAAACACGGTGAATCTCATAACATGAATTATATATTAAAACCAAATTTTAGAATTTCCTTGCTATTTACACATCTAACATAGATATAAATAAGGCTTGACTTAATGCTTTATCAAACTTAGCATCAACTTGTAAATTTATTTTCAATGGTGTAGCAAAAAGAGGATTACTCAAATACAACCTGCCTAAATCACCTATGATGAGGCCTCAATAATTAGTTATCTGAACCGGGATTTAACATGAATACTATGATTTAAGAACAATTTTAGATAGTTCCTTGCTATTACACTATAATAAACAAATTTAAGAAGTAAGCATTGACTACTAGCTATTTATCATCTAAATCAATTTGTTAAATTTTCACGGTTTGTGCAACAGGAGGTACTATCAATACAACCTGCCTAAATTACATAGGAGCCCAAATTAATATCTTCCTCAACAGAATCTTTTAACAATGATAAGAATAACTATTAAAACAAATTTAGATTTCCCTTGCTATTACACATTAATAGATATAAATAAATGCTTAGAACTACTGCTTTAATCACTACATTTCAAAATTGTTTAAAGTTTTTTCACCTCGGTTGTGCAAAGGGGAGTACTATATATCCAAACACATGCTATAAAATTTAACATTTTTAGGAGCCCTCAAAGTTATTAATCTGAAACTCCAGAATCAAACTATGAATATCATATTAAAGACAAATTTAGATTTCCTTTGCATATGTACACTCATATATCATATAAATAATAAGTTTGAAATACGCTTATACTATCAATTCAAATGTTAATTTTTCAACGGTTCGTTGGCAAAGAGATAAACACCTCAAACACCTGCCTAAATACCATGTAGAGATCCAGTACACCAAATTTTATCATTGAGAACCGGAAGATCTAACATCAAATACAAGAAAACAAATTTAGATTGTTGGTCCTTGCTTTATTTACCATATAACGCGAAATAATCATAAGAAGCTTGTGACATTACCGCTTTTAGACTACATGAATAGTGACCAGAGTTTCAGTTGTGTCGAAAAAGGAATCCCTCAAAAAACCTCTAGACTCTAAAGTTCTACCTAAAGGCAGCGCCCAATTAATTAATCTGAACCGATCTAACATGAATACAATATATAACAAATTTAGATTTCTTTGCTATTAAACATATAGCAATATAAATAATTTATGGATCTATCACTTTAATGCACTACAGTCAAATTGGTAATTTTTTCACGGTTTGTGCAAAGGGGATACCTCAAACAGCCTGCCTTAATTACCTAGGAGCCCAATAATTAGAATTGATCTAAACCTGATCTTAACCATGAAATACATATGTAAACACAATATTAGGATTTCCCTTGCTATTCACATATAACAATTTAATAAGTTTGACTACGCTTTAATATCACTACAGTAAATTGTAAAATTTTTAACGTGTTGTGCAAAGGAGGATTACCTCAACACCTTGCTAAATTACCTAGGAGCCCAAATTAATTATTCTGAAAACCGATCTAACATGAATTACATATTAAAACAAATTTAGATTTCCTTGCTATTAACACATATAACAATATCAATAAGCTTGAACTACGCTTTATCACTACCACTCAAATTGTACATTTTTTCACGGTTTGGTGCAAAGGAGTACCTCAAACACCTGCCTAAATTACCTAGGAACCCATAATTATTATCTTGAAACCGATCTAACATGATACATATTAAACATTTAGATTTCCTTGCTGTTACAGCATATAACAATATAAATAAGTTTGACAACGCTTTTTTTATGACAATCAAATTGTAAATTTTTTACGGGTGTGCAAGGAGATACCTCAAACACTGCCTAAATTACCAAGAAAGCCCAAATTATTATCTGGAAACCGATCTAAGTGACTATGCATACTTAAACACAAATTTAGATTTCTTGCTATTACACATAACAACTACGAAATAGTTTCGACTAGCTCTTAATCATACTAACAAATTCAAAATTGTTAAAATTTTTACGGTTGTGCAAAGAAGATACCTCAACACCTGCTTAAATTACTCGTAGGAGCCCAAATTATTATCTGAAACGGATGTCTAACATGAATATTATATTAAAAAACAAATTTAAGATTTCACTTGTCATACTACACATTTAATCAACTGATAAAATATAAGTCTACCATTTTACAGCTTTTATAAATACTCAAATTGGTATAAATTTTTCTAACGGTTTGGTGCCAAATGGAAGGGTATCTACTAATCAAATCAACCTGCCTAAATTACCTAGGAGCCAAATTATTAGTCTCGAAACTCAGATCTAACAGTGAAACATATTTTAAAATAAAAAAAACAAATTTTGATTTTCCTTGCTGTTACACATATAACATATAAATAAGTTTTTTGAATACACTGCTTTATCACTACATCTAAATTTAAAATTTTTCATCTGAGTTGTGGCAAGTAGAATACCTACTCAAACACCTGCCTTAAAATTACCTATGGAAGCCCCCGAAATTCATTATACTGAAACTCACGGATTATTAACTAGAAAATACATATTAAAACTCAAAATTTAGATTTTCTCTATGCTATTACACATAATAACAATATAAATAGAGCTTCCACTAGCTTTTCTCTTACAATCAAATTGTATATTATTTCTACGAGTTGTGCAAAGGAGGTACCGTATCTAAACAACTGCCTCTAAATTACATGGATACCAATACTTCATTGATAAAGATTTATTGAAAAAAGAATAATTGTTAATACAATTTTGATTTCCTTACTATCAAAACATTTTAAAGTAAAAAATGAGATCAATCAAAAGGGGCAGAAATAATTTTAACAAATTGTAAATTATTTTTCATGTATGTGCAAGAAGGAGGTTTCCATATATTGATCTCAAACACTAGCTAAATTACTAATAGGAGCCTAATTAATTATCTGAAACCGATTTAAAAATGAAAATACATATTAAAAATACAAAAAGTTTTAACATTTCCCCTTGCTAATTACATAAAATCACACATATAAAATATAAATTATAAGCTGACTACGCTTTAATCACTAACATCAATTGTATAATTTTTCAGTGTGTTATTGTTGCAATAAGAGGTAAGGTTAACCTCATAACACCTGCCTAAATTTAACCAAGTAGCCCTAATTTATTATCTTGCAAACCGTGAGATCTAACATAATACTATAAAAACAAATTTAAGATTTCTTGCATTTTACACATATATAATATAAATAAGCTTTGTACATACGTTTTTTATAATACAAACATTATCAAAATTGTAAAATTGTTTCTCACAGCGGTTTGTGCAAAGAGATACGCCTTATCAAACACACCTGCCCAAATTACTAGAGCCCAAATTATTAATCTGAATACCGTGAATCTAACATGAATATCATATTAAGATAACAAATTTAAGATAATTTCCCTTGCATATTAAGCTCAATATATCAACATATATAAATTAAGCCTTGTGAACTACGTCATTTTAATCATACATCAAATTGGTAAATTTTTTCACACTGTTTTCAAAGAAGGTTAACCATCAATAACACTGCCTAAATTAAATCCAAGTGCAGCCAAATTATTATCTGAAATCCAACAGATCTAACATGAATATATATAAAACAAATTTTAGATTTCCTTGCTATTCTATTTACACATATATTAAAAATTAATAAATATAATTTTGATCGCTTATTATAATTAGCATTTAAATTGTAAAATTTTTTTTCACGTTTGTGCAAAGGAGAAACCTCAACCCCTGCCTAATTACCTAGGAGCCCAATTATTATTATAAACCGATCTACACTGAAATACATATTAAAAACAATTTAGATTTTCTTGCTATTAACAGCAATATAAATATAAAATTATAGCTGACTACGCTTTATCACTCAATCAAATTTGTGAAAATTTTATTCATGGTGATTTGTGTGCAAAAGGAGGAATACTATCAAACACCTGCTAAATTACCTAACGGAGCCGAAATAAATCTGAAACCGACATAACATGAATACATATTAAAAATTTAGATTTCCTTGAGTGGCGCATATTAAATAAATAATAAATTAGCTTGACTCAGCTTTATCTCACTATAAAATCAATAATTTGTAAAATTTTTATCACGGTTGTGCAAAGGAAGATACCTATCAAAACTCACCTTCCTATAATTACAGAAGGAGCCTAATTAATTATTGAAACCAGAATTACTACATGAATACATATTAAATAACAAATTTCGCTTGCTATATACATCAATATAACCATATATAAATAAAGTCCTATGATCTACGCTTTAATTTACATACATAAAATTGTACATTTTTTTTAATCGAGGTTGTGCAAAGGAGATACCTATAAACACCTGCCTAAATTTAACCTAGGAGCCCCAAATTATTATTTGAAATCAGGATCTAACATGAATACATATTAAATTAAAATTTTAATTTCCTTGCTCTTAAATGTAAACAATATCAGATAAATTTGACAATCGCTTTATCACTACATTATCAAATTGTAAAATTTTAACGTTGTGCAAAGGAGATTACCTCAAACACCTGCCTTATTAACCCTAGGAGCCCAAATTATTTACTGAAACCGATCATTCCAATCTAACATGATACATATTAAAACAAATTTAGTTTTTCTTGATGGCTATTACACATATAACAAATATAAATAAGCTTTAGACTATGCGACTTTATCACTACTAAATAAATGTGTAAATTATTAACGGTTGTGCAAAGGAGAATTACACCTTCAAACATCTCCAATGGCCTAAATTATCCTAGGAGCCCAATTTTCGAAACAGTGGGCTTAAGCTGTTAAGTAAACTAATAAAATTTAGATTTTTCATTGCTATTCAGAAATTTTGAATAATAAATGCTTAAGATATAACTATACTTTATCATCTAACATCAAATTTTACATTTTTCACGGTTGTGCAAAGGAATTAACCTCAAGCACCTGCCTAATATAAACCTGAGGGAGGCCCATAAATTTTATCTGAAACCGATCTAACATGATATAACATATATTTAAAAAACAAATTTAGAATTTCACTTGTCATGCTATTACACTTATAATAATATAAATAAGTTTGACAAACGCTTTATCACTACATCAAATTGTAAATTTTTCAACGGTTTGTGCTCAAAAGTTAGATACTTTTAACACCTGCTTAATTTACCTAGACCCAAATATTCATTATCTGATAAACCGATTAACACGAATCATATTTAAAGTTAACAAATTTAGATTTCCTTGCTATTACACATATATAACAGATATTAAAATAAGCTTTCACTACGCTTTACTACTAACATTACCAATAAGATTGTAAAATATTTTCACGGTTGTGAGAAAGAGTTACCTGTGCAAAACATGGTTAACCGTGCCTAAAGTTTACAATAGGAGCACTTAATTATCTGAAAACTCGAGAATCTAATTGTAACAGCAAATTTAGAGATATCTGCCTATTACACATATAAAAATAAGTAATATAGACTTGCAACTAATGGTACGCTCTTATATCACTCATCATCTGAAATTGAAATTTTAGTAGCTACACACAGTGACCAGCACTCAAATACACCATATAGCGCTTATTACACTAGGAATGCTCTCAAAATGATCAGTCCTGAATACCGTAATCTAAAAGAGTGAGTTAAAAATCAAAATTTAACATTTTCCTTGCACTAGTGTAAATCCATTTATAATGAGTAAATAAGCCGTTTGACTAGCCTTTATATAGCACTACAAAAGAGAGTGATGGTAAATTTATTCCACGGTTGTGCATATTAGGAGGTACCGCCGTCAAAACAACGAATAGTGGCTGCTTAAAGCTATTAACCATATAAGAATGCCTTAGAACTTATTGATCTGAAACACGATCTTGTAAACCACCTGAAATATATCTTCTAGCTTAGCAACAATTTTAGAGTTTTCTTTGCTTTGATTTACACAATATATTAAACAAAATATAAGAGAGACGACTCATTTCTATCCAGGTGCATCAGCAATCTTGTTAAACAGTTTAGGTTTGTGTCCAAGAGAAGATGCAGAGCTCAAAGACGCCCTAAATTTACCTACGGGAGCCACAAATTATTATGTGAAACGATCTAACATGAATACTATATTAAAGACGAATATAGATGTCATTGCTATTACAGCGCGCAATTACTACGCAGATATAGAGGGCATGGACTAACGCTTATCACTAAATTCTAAAATTTTCTTTAAATTCTTTCAACGGTTGTGCAATAGGAGAAATACCATTCAATACACAGCCCTGCCCATACATTACCTAGGAACCCATAGATGATATGTATCTGAAACCGCCGAGGTAACGTGAATAGGCGAGTATTACTAATCAAATTTAGATTTCGTTGTCTATAATTACACATATAAGACTATAGTAGAAGTAGTGTGCAGCTACCAACTTATTGAGAGTACACAAGTCTAACATTGTATAATAGATTTATGTACTCATACGGTTTTGTTGCAAATGGGGATAACCCATCAAACACTAGCCTGCCCTTAATTAACCAAGAGCCCAAATTATTATGTGAAAGCGCCTGGAATTCTATGAACTGAATGCAGTAATTTACAACATGATTTTGCTCGTTTGGGTATGAAACAGTGAATCAATATCAATATAGAATAAGCTTGTACTAGCGGCTTTTTGAGAGTAATTGGGATTAAATTTTTTGCACGGTTGTGGCAAGGGTTTAAAAAGGTACTCATACTCGCGCTAAATTACCGTAGGAGCCCCATATATTATCTAAGATAACGTCGATGCGCATAACCAATGCAATAGCAGTGATTAAACGCCAAATTTAGAGTTTCCTTGTTAGGACACCCATATTACATCAAAAATTAAGGGCTTGGAACTTCTTTTGTCACTTAACAACCTGCTGTGATGAGAGTTAGTAAAATTCTTCACAACGGTTGTTGCAAAAGTTAAGGCGTACCGACACAAAGTCAGAAGCCTAAATTAATCTTTGAGCCCACACGATTATCTATCCGGAAACTCGGAGTCTGCTACATGTGAATACCTATAATTTTCAAACAATTATACGATATTCTACATTAGCTATATACACAGTACTACAGACACAATAGTAATAGGCTTGAACCTTACGCTCGAAATCATAAATCGACACACACGTAAAACTCTCACGTTGTGCGAAAGAGTGGTTACCCAGGTATTGATATTTCGAAACACGTGGGGTAGTCGGCTATGTGTACGTAAGGAGCCGAGAAATCATATAAAGATCTTGAACAACGCGGGATCTAAAATATATGAATACATAGTCAAAGAACCGGCAAGTTTAGATTGGTCCTGCGATTACGAGGTATGAACAATTATCGAAAAATACAATACTAAAATATAGCCCCTTGGTGGAGTTACTAGCTTTTGACTCACTACACATCAAAATTGGTGACAAATCTTTTCTCACGGTCGGGTGGCAAAACGGGAGGCGAATCCCTCAATCACACTGCTAATGTGTTAGGGCCCACAAATTTATTACTGAAACCGTATCTAACATGAATACATATTAAAATAAAATTAGATCTTCCTCTGCTTTTACAACCTCATAATACTGAAATATAAAACTTGAACTTGTTTTATAACTACATCAAATTCTACACTTTTTTTCAACGGTTGGTGCCAAAAGGAGGATTACTCCGGGCCTTCAAACACCACTGCACCTTCAATTACCTAGGACCCCAAATTATTATCTGAAACCGGATCTAACATGAATACATCAATTAAAACGAATAATCTTAATTTTTCTGCGATGACACATAAATAACACTCATTAATAAGCTTGGACTAACTTGTTTACATCACACATCAATCATTGGGTGTAGACTTTTTCAACGGGGTTTTGCAAAGGGAATACTAAAACCTACCTAAATTACCTAGGACCTAAAATTATATCTTGAAACCGATCTAACATGAATACATATTAAACAAATTTGATTTTCCTTGCTATTGTCACAATAAGAATATAGATATATGATGCTTGATTTACGCTTTCGAGCAGACTACAGCAAATTTTGTAATTTTTTCACGGTTGTTGCAATAGGAAGGTACCTCAACACCTGCTCAGAATTACCTAGGAGAGTTCCTAAATTATTATCTGAAACCGATCTAACATAATACATATTAAAACAAATTTTAGGATTCCCCTTACCAAGAAAACATATAACAAAGATCCATCGAGTTGTTGAACTACGCCTTTATCATACTACATCAATTCCGCTCAATTTTATACGGTTGGTGGCCAAAGGAGATATCCTCAACACTGCCTAAATGTACCTAACGGTAGCCAAATCTCAGTTATCTGAAACCGGGATCTATTACTGAATACATATTAAAACTAATCTTAATTTCCTTGCTACTTTACACATAGTAAGGACATATAAATAGTCCTGACTTACGCTTTCATCACTACATACAAATGTAAAATTTTTCTACTGGTTGTGCAAGGAATAGCCGTCAAAACAACGACCTGCCTAAACTACCTAGGAGCCCAAAGAGTTTTTATCTGAAAACGATCTAACATGAATACATTTAAAACAAATTTAGATTTCTTGCTATTTACACATATAACAAATATAATAAGCTTGACTACGCTTTATCCATTACATCAAATTGTACATTTTTTCACAGTTGAGCAAAGGAGGTACCTCAAACACCTGCCCTAAATTAGCCTAGGAGCCAAAATTATTAATCCTGCAAACCGAATCGTAAAAGTATCAATAAATTA